>PVJO010001170.1:0-186230 GCA_004026905.1 Hystrix cristata
CGGGGGCCACAGACTCCAGCGTCCCGGGCCAGGCCGGCCGGGCATTAAGGAGACCGATGCTGGCCCTAAGGCGGAGCTGTGCTGTGCGCTTTACTGCTAGTACCCGACGCAACACCACCCTTAGAGGAAGAGGTCCTGTCTCCTTTCACAGGGAAGGAAACTGAGGCCCAGAGTGGTTCACCTGCACCTAGCTGATGTGAATCTAGAACTAAAGATAAGCACTGAGGAGGTTAGGGGTGGGGGGGCAGAAGACTGGTGCAGCTAAGTCCCCTAAACTTCACATATTTCTTGTCCATAAGAACGAGAAGGCCAGCAGAGGGATCCAGATAAACGTCACAGATCAGACCTGGCTCTGTGGCGCATACCTGTGATCTCAGTACTCTGGGAGGCTGAGGCAGGAGGAGCGAAATTTTGACTAAAGCCTGGGCAACTTAACGAGGTCCTGTGTCAAAGTTTAAAAAATGTTTAAAAGGGTTAGAGATGTGCCTCGTCTCATTGCGAAGGCCCTGGTTCCAATCCCCAGTACAAAAAAAAAAAAACCTCACAGATCAAGAGACCCAGTAGGACAAGCTTCATGGTGGATGTGCTCCTGTCAATCAAGAGTTCCTTTAGTGTGGGCTAGAGGGAATCGACTTAGCTCTTGATGACTCTTGTCTACTGGTCTATGAAATGGAGACAGTAGCATCTGCTCCCTAGAATTGTTACCAGGAGCGACAGTCTGTGCCTAGCACTCATTATGGAGCCCAGGTTTCTTCGACTCCAGGACCCGACTCCCTGGGTTCAAATCCCAGCCGTACCACTTCCCACCAGGAAGCATCGGCCAAGTTACTCACCCTCTCTGGGTCTCAGCTTCCTCATCTGCTAAATCAGTAGGATGATTGCATCTACTTTGTAGAGTTGATGTTAAAATGGAAAGAGTTGAGAATTAAAAGGTATTCCAAAAAGAGCTTGGAACATGTGTCTGTAAATATTAGGGGTCCAAACACTGCTTGGGCCCACGGAGACGTGAGATTGGGACCCTAGTGTTAGACCATGCTAAGCCCCGTTCCCACCGTGTCTTTTCAGGTGTGGAACCAGACTGAGCCGGAGCCTGCTGTGTCCCGCCTGCTGAGCTTGTGCTTCCTGAGAACAGTGGGGGCGTGGGTGCCCCCTCTGTACCTCTGGGTCCTCGGCCCCTTCTACCTCCTCTACATCCACCGCCATGGCCGGGGCTACCTCCGGATGTCCCTCCTCTTCAAAGCCAAAATGGTAGCCATTGACCCTGGGAACCTGGAAGCAGACAGTGGGGAGGGGGGTGGCTGCGGCCTGGTGGAGATCCCAAAATGAACGCTCCTCCTGTAGGGGAGCATGCAGGGTAATGACAAGAGGGAAACCGGCAAACCAAACAGATCAATACTAAAGAGGCGACAGAGGTAAGCTCAGTGGAACAAAGTTCCCTGGGGCAGATTTTGTAATTGTGAAAATCCGCACACATGTATATAGACACACAAACGTTCACATGTTCATGGATGGCAGTAGCTACCATAACCTGCCATTCTCCACTGTGCCATGGTATTTTGGGGTGCACAGGTACTTTTGTGGTACTTTAGGACCACACTAGGATGGACTTCATAAATTTTAACAGTTAAGCTTTTATTTTATGTTATTTTATTTTCAGGGGCTGGGGATAGAACCCAGGGGCTTGTGAATGCTAAGCATGTGTTGTACCACTGAGCTAGAGTTGCAGCCCAGTTATGTATTTCTTTTTACATTTCCCCCACTGGCAAATGTACCGAACACTTTTTAAGATTGTTATGTATTTATTTTAGTGTGTTAGATGAACACTGGCTTTCCAAGTGCAATCCTTTCTGCTCGTTTTCACCTTGTCCTCCACACTTGTACAGGGATGTTCTCCAAAGTTCATTCTTTCCCATACCACCTTGTTAAGTCCAGCTCTGTTGCTTAGCACCTTCCCAGAGATTGGCACACTGAAAGGGCCAGACAGAACATAGTAGGGGCTTTACAGGCCATACAGTTGTCTCCCTTCTGAAAGCTCAGCTCTGCTAATGCAGTGCAGAAACAGCCATAAAAATCATGAATACATAGGTGTGACTGTTTCAAAAAAACTTTATTTATAGCCACTGAAATGTGAATTTCATCTGATTTGCCCTGGTGACTTATGATGTCTAAAATTTTAAAAATTAGCTTTAATGATTAAGAAATGCAAAACCTTTTCTTAGCTCACAGGCCATACAAAAGCAGGTGACAAGCCCAACTCAGCCTGTAGATGGGGCTGGTCAAGCCTGGGTTGTGCTAACTGGGTACGTTAGTAATTCCAGCCTGCCTTCTCTCTGCTGTGTGCATGGACATGTTTTCTCTTTCTTGCTTTATTTTATTCAAAAGAGAGATCAATATATAGTAGCGAGACCTAGAATCTTACTGGTCCCATACAAACTTCTCCTGGACTTCATAGCAGACACTCCAAATGCCTGGTGAGTAAACTTCCTTCATGCTGTATCTTCGCGCCACAAGTCATGGCGCACGCGCACTAGTGGACATGGCAGTTACAGTCAGGATTGATCTGCAGTGTCCCTCCTGCATTCCTCATGTTGACATTTTGATAACTTCTGGTAGTGGTTCATTACAGGACCCCACTGGGGCTGCTGCAGAACCACCACCCACCTGGACCTGAGGTCACCTCCCATTTGCCACCACCTTCCATTTTACCCACAGCCTCATCTGAGCTGTTTCCCCAGGTGCTCGGGTTCGCCCTCATCCTCCTGTGCACCTTCAACGTGGCTGTACCTTTGTGGAGAATCCAGCAGGGGGAGTCCCAGGCCCCGGAAGTCCTTATTCATCCTACAGTGTGGCTCACCACCATGGTAATGACCTCTTCAGCTGGACCTGGCGGCTGCTTTCCCAACCTGGGAGAGGAGCATGGGAAAAGGGGAGCCTTCCTTCCATACCCTCCCCTCCCAACCCTTTAAGGCCCATTTGGATGTTCTTGCCCAGAGCTTTGCCATGTTCCTGGTCCACGTGGAGAGGAAGAAAGGCATCCAGGCATCCGGGGTGCTATTTGGGTACTGGCTGCTCTGCTGTCCCTTGCCAGCTACCAGCGCTGCCCAGCAGGCCTCCAGCGGGGTAAGTAGAGGCCTGGCTGCCTGGGGAAGCCAGGAAACCAGGGTCCCTTTCTTCCTGCTCCCTTTTCCACACATGTGTTCTTTTCTACAGGGAGGCACACACCCCAGTCACCTAAACGCTGGAGACAAACAAACCCATCTTCACCCCTAAGTACCCATGATCTAATACATTTCTTATTTTGTTTTAAAATGATGCCTAACAATTGTAGGTATTTATGGGCACCAGGATTGGTTTGTTTTTCTTTCTTTCACAGGATGGGGATTGAACCCAGGGTCTCACACAGGCTAGACAAATGCTGTACTATTGAGCTACATCGCCAGCCCTTTAAAATTTTGAGACGTGGTCTTGCTAAATTGCTTAGGGTGGCCTCACACCTGTGAGCCTCCTGCCTCAGCTGCTATTTTGATGCAGGTGTACATCATGTAATAATCAGAGCAGGGTATTTAGCTCGTGTATCACCTCACACCTTCATTGTTTCTAGTTGGTTAGTGCATTCAGAATCTTTTCTTCTATGGCACGGTATTGTTAACTATAGTTACCTTGGCCGTGCAATACACTAGGATGTATTCTTCTTGATTGTACCTGCTGATACCTCTCTCCCTATCCTTCCCCTCCCCTCCCCAGCCCCTGGTACCCACCATTCTACTCTCAACGTCTATAGGATCGACTTCTTTACATTCCACATGTGAGCGGGATTCCAATAGCTGTCTTTCTGTGCCCAGCTTATTTCAATTAACATAATGAGCTCCGGGTTCATCCATATTGTTACCCAGACCTTTTTTTATCAACACAAATTCCATTATCTTGCAAATTCATGTTACATACTCCATTTGCATGCTGCACACACACACTATGCCCCCACTATGCCCACACTATGCCTCACACAAGCACAGGCAAGCACACACATGTATGACCTGGGCACACACATATGTATGCTCTTTCTTGTATACATGCACATCTCCCCTGATTCTCACACATGTACCATCCTCCATGCTCCCATATATCTGTAATTAGACACTCATTTTGCACAGCTACTTATCTTTCAGTTTCTCAATTTGGGAAGCAGCATTTCCGTATTTGGGGACACAATGGATCGTTTTCTTTGCAAAGAGAAAAAAATATAATCTAGGTTTTCTTTATAAGTTTTTTTCTTTTAGCAGTTCTGGGGTTAAATCCAGGGCCAAGTGCATGTAGGCAAGCACCCTACCATTCAGCTCCCTCCGCAGCCCTCCTAGACCAGGTTTTCACAAGCTCAGCATTGTTGACATCATGGCTGGAAAACACTCTGTTGGGAGAGTGACTGTCCTGTTCCTTGCAGGATGCAGAACAGCACCCCTGGCTTCTACCCACCGGGCACCAATATCACAGCCCCTCCCATGCAGCATAACCCAGAATGTCTCTAGATGTCGCCAAATGTCCCCTTGGGGCAAAATCACCCACCTATTGCGAACCACTTGCCTTAGATAGGAGGAACCACCTGGAAACCAGTGAGCAGGCTGCAGCAGGCTGCAGATCATTATTTCTTCTGCCCAGTGGTTACTCAGGCCTGTTCCTAAAGGAGAGGGTAGAGAAATATCACCCTGTCCTTAAGGACGGAAGTGCTCTACCGCTGAGCTACACCTCAGTCCAAGGACAGATTTTTAAGAAGGGTAACCTGTTTCAATTCATGGGGAAACCCCACGAGCCATCCTTGGTTAGGAAGGGCAAGTCCCATGGCTGATTTCTGGACCAGCTGTTTGGAGCACAGTACAGAAGCAGTGGTTCTGGTGCCCTGTATGCACTGGGACTCCACCCTGCCACGCTCTACAGCAAGCAGTCATGCACATGGTCTCATTGGAGTCACATTAGTGCTCTGTGGTAGAGTCTAACAGTCCTGTTTTGTTATTATGAACATTATTATCATTTTGTTTTGTTGAGACAGGGTCTTATGTAGTTCAGACTGGCCTTGAACTTACCATCCCAGGCTGGCCTTGAACTCACAGCAATCCTCCTGCCTCAGCCTCCCCAGTGCTGGGATTATAGGAGTGTGCCACCACACCTGGCTCAATGGACCCATTTTAAAGATGAGGATAGAGGGTAAGAGGAAGGCATGACTTTTTTAGGGTCACACACTTCCAGAGTACAGAAGCCAAGTCTATCTCACCCGTATTTGCAGCAAACTTTCCAACATAAAAATAGTGGTTAAAATGGTAGGATGGGGAAGATGGGCCACAATGTCGTTGGAATATCAAATTTGCTGCTATCTGTTAAAAAAAAAATCCAGAAGAGTATAAAACCCAGTAGAATAATTCTGGGTTGAAATGGGGGCCCTTATTTTAAGCAACAGAAGTTCAACTCATACTAGCTTAAGGGAAAGGAAATCGGAAGGAATTTATTGGTTTGTCCCTCTACTAGTTCATATCTATGGGATCTCCCAGGCATAAAGGATACAGACGCTCAGATCACATCAGATGTCCTGTGTATGTCTTTATCTCAACGAGGTGGCAGGAAGAACCCCCGCAGCTCCAGGCTTATGTTCTGCCAGTGCATACGCCTGAATGGAGCAGAGTCATTTCTGTACAATCTACATGCCTGAGCATCAGGGAAAGAATACTGGGGTGTCGTGACCAGAAGAGCGGGCAGCAACATGAAAGCAACCACAGCACAGGGGGCAGCAGAAGCTCCCATTTGAATCAAACAGGCCGTGTGCTCTGGAGCCAGGGCCATGGCTTCTCCGAGCCTTGGTTTCCCCAGCAGTGAAGTGAAGCAAGCGGACGCCCCTGCAGTCAGGGTGGGTAGGGGCCTGGTGAGAACCCTGCATGTGCCTGGGGGAGGGACAATGCCCCATAAAACCAGCTGTCTTCTCTGTCAAACAGAGGACCCTGGCCACGAGAGAGCGGGACAGGAGATTAGCATGGGGGACAGGGATGGAGAGGTGATTTCCTTTTGGAACAAAGAAAAAGTCCAGAATCCCTGCATCTCATCGTCCCAGCACTGTGGCTGGTCTACACTGCCGGGGGCAAACTCTGGGCACACTTGACTCCCACTGTTCCTGCGGAATGTGTGTGGGTCTGGCGTTTGCAAATCAGGACAACCAGAAATGCCAGAGGCTCTGGCTTTCAAACACTGGGCCTTGGTCCCCTGACGGATGCTGCTCCTGGCATGGGAAGCTTGCCCAGCCCTGACCTTCCCCCCTCGAGGGCACCTTCTGCTGCCCCAGTGCCTCACCTGCTTCATCCTCAGTGTGGGTTCCGCCTTCTCTCCTGCAGGACTTCCAGAGTGACCCCCTGCGCCACTTGTCCACCTACCTGTGTTTGTCTCTGGTCGTGGCTGAGTTCGTGCTGTCCTGCCTGGTGGATCGGCCTCCCTTCTTCCAAAAAGACTCCCAGCAGGCTGTAAGTCACCAGGTCCCCAACCCAGTGCCTTCTTCGTCCCTACATCCATTCCCCCGTGTGACCAAAGTGAGCTGAACTGGAGCATGGGCCTTTCATTTTTTTTATTCACCTAACTATTCAACAAAATGTGAATTTCCACCGTGATTCAATGCCAGTTTGGCTTTCGGTGTAGGGCAAGGTGGAGAATCTTTAAGGCTTTGTGAGCCACAGGACTGATCTAGCTTGATTCTGCCATCATGGTGCAAAAAGCTGTAAAAGGCAGTGTGCACACAGGGCTGTATTCTGATAAAACTTTATTTGATGAAACAAGCAGTGGGCCAGGCTTGGTCTGGAGGCCAGAGTTTGCTGCCCCTGCCCTGTGCTTCAGCTGGCTGCTGAGCTCTGTGGTAAACAGCAGACGTGGTCCCTGTGCTTACCTGGAAGTCACATATTACTTAAATGTGTGGAAAATGGTGCCCGAGTTTGTGTTCTGCTGGAGTACAGGCTCCATGAGAGTCTTCAGCAGGTAACACTGAAGTAGTCTGTGAAATCGGGAGAGAATTCCCTGGAGAAGATGCTGACCTAGGTCATCTTTTAAAATGTTCAAATGAGCTGAGCCTGGTGACACACACCTGTAATCTCGGCACTCTGGGAGAGTGAGGCAGGAAGATTGCAAGTTCGAGCCCAACCTGGGCACCCTGATGAGACTCTGTCTCAAAATATAAAAATTTTTAAAAGAGCTGGGGACATAGCTCAATACAAAGGTTCTGGGTTCAATTGCCAGTACTGAAAACAACAATAAAAACAACAACAACAACTGAAATGTTTGAGTAATCTAATTATTATTATTATTATTATTATTATTATTATTATTATTATTTGGTGCTGGGGATCGAACTCAGGGCCTTGTGCTTGCTAGGTTAAGCACTCTAACCACTGAGCTAAATCCCCAGCCCCAGAGCAATCTATTTAAAAACATAATAGGACTTATTTTTTTCCTATCAGAATGGCAAAAAAATTTAAAACTTGACAAGTCGTGATGGCAAAGATGTGGTGAAATGGGCACCTTCGTGCCTTCTTGATGAACAGGGTGGATCGTGTGGTCTTTCTGAAGCAGCTAACAAACATCCACTCAGGGATGTAGTGTAGGACTCATGGCCTTTGCTCTGAGAACATCTTGGTCTCTGTATAATCATAGCTGTTGTTGCGAGAAACTCTTATTCTCACCCTAGGAACTCTGTCAGTCCTGGTGGACCTGTCCCTTTTTGCCTTGGCTGCCAGGAAGCACCAAGCTCACTGAGGTCCCCTCTGGGTCAGTTCACCTTGTGTTCCTGACCCTGGTCAGCTACTCCCCATGGATGAGGCCAAGGCCTTCCCCCTTCCCATGCTTTGTCTTTTGCAGAATCCGTGCCCAGAGGCGGGGGCCTCCTTCCCATCCAAGGCCATGTTCTGGTGGGCTTCTGGGTAAGCAGATGCGGAGGGGGGCCAGTGGAGCCCCCGACCCGCAGGCGGCTCTCACCTCCCCAATGCTCTTCCCACAAGTCCCCGCCCCCACCTGGGGGTTGATACAGCCCTGGGGCTTCCATCTGGACAGTTACTGAAGTGACAGCCGGACTTGAGTCTGGCCTTGCCCCTTGGTGGGCCTTGTCACAACACCCAGCAGCTCTGCTTTCCCCTCTAAGCTGGGGACGACTCGCCTTCGTTAAACAAAAGTGCCTAGTGCTTCTGCATAGCAATGCCCCCCAAAATTTTATTTATTATTTAGCTTTGGTCATTCCAACATTTAATAAGCATCTACTATGTACCAAGCACCAGGTGCCAGATGAGAAAGACGAAGTCTTTCCCAGGCTGGTGGAGAAAACAGGAGCTTCCCTGGTGTCAGCCTACACCAGGCCCTGAGGAGGTACCCACCTACCGGGACCCCTCCTGGGCCCTCTCTGTCACAGCAGTCAGACCTCAGTATTTGATTTGAATCCTGGCCCCACTACTTCCTGACTGTATGACCTTGGGCAAGCTACTTAACCTTTCTGTGCCTCAGTCTCCACACCTGTAAAATGGAAATAAGGACAACATCTACCTCTGGGCTGCAAGGACTAAGTGAGATAAGATGTGGGAGATTTAGAAAAGGGATTAGTGCATAGAGTTATATGCAATAGTTGTTAAATAAATGAAGAACATGAACCTCTGGATTTGTACAGTTGGTAGAAAGAGACCAGTTTCTAAAACAGTTCTACTTGGGGGCTTGCCCTTTGCTTCCTAAACTTTTTTTTTTTTTTTTTTTTGCCATATTGGGCCATCATCCTTACTCCAGTAATGTTTTCAAGTCAACTTATTTTTTTACATTAGTAAACTTTTTAAAAAAGAATCTTCTTATCGCTGCCTGAACTTGAAAAATCTATCATATCACTTGCCCTAGCAGAGAACTCTGAAAATAATTTCAGAGAAAACCAATGTTAATCACTCGCGGAACAGACCTGTTGCTTTCCAGAGTTTGCTCCATGTTAGAAAAGGGCTCCTGGTAAGACCTAGAGGAACAAAGGCCAGCACCCAGCGACTCTTCTCCTTCCTGTCACCAGAATTTTGAAAGAGACCCAAAAGGGGAACAGGGCTCCCACCGTGGGAGTCGTCGTGTTTAAATTCTCCTGTCCCGATGAGCTCTACTTGCCAGAGAGGCCCAATCCGGCCTGCCTAAGGAGTCACATCTGAGCAGGGATGTGAAGGAAGAGTAAGAAATGGCCCAGTGAGAGTGGCAGGAAAAGAGCCTGGAGCAGAGCAGCACCCACAGGCACAGGTCCTGAGGCCGGCTGGCTGGAACAGTGGAGAAGAGGCAGGGAGACCACAGCGAGTTCTGGATCCCAGACTTCCGGCTCTCCCTGGTCATGTCAGTTGTCCCTTGGTTGAGTCACTTAATCTCTCCCCTCCTGTTTTCTTCCTCATTTATAAAATGAGCCCAAAACAAGCTACCAAGTGGAACCATCTCTGTAAACTGAGTAGTGCCCTGCAGGTCTTACGTTCACTGACCCCGGAGCCAGCAGAGGTGCAGAAGGAGTAAAATGACTTCCCCAGGCTCACACGGCCACCAGATGTGCCAGGGCTGGATGGCAGGAGGAGCTTACCCTGGTGCCCCTCTTCTACAGGCTGCTCTGGAGGGGCTACAGGAAGCCACTGAAACCAAAAGACCTCTGGTCCCTTGAGCAAGAAAACTCCTCGGAAGAACTTGTTTCCCAGCTGGAAAGGGAGTGGGTGAAGAACTGCAGTGCAGCCCAGCGGTGAGTGGGTAGCAGCCCAGACCTCAAGCGTTTGGCAGAGCTCACTCATCACATTCCCTTGGTCCAGCCATGATCCTATCAGTCTCGATATACAGTTCTTCCCAGAGTGGACATCCCACTGGAGACTCCTGGTGGGGCCCTTGGAAGGCCCCAGAAGGAAGCTGCCATGGTGGACCGGCAGGCAGGAAGCAGAGAGTATTTTAAGTCTGGGGTCAGAGGGCTGGGTGGTGGCTCATAGCATGCAGACAGCTGCTCGCTTATTATGTAATTTGTTTCCCAGGGTCGATTTTCTCATCTGCTCAATGGGGGTGTGTTGTCCAGCATGTGTGACGCTCTGGGTTCCAGTAGCAGTACTGCAAAAGAAAAAGGGAGGCCCCAATTCGTAGCTCCTTGCAATATAAAAGATGTTTTAGGGAAAACAGCAAATTCTCAAAAATGGTAGAGACTCAAGCAAGATTAGTTATCCAGAGGATTTCAAGGTCCTTAGAGTTGTCCACTTCCCCCGGCCCTGTCCTGGGTAGCCTCTCTGGGAGGTTCTGTGAGCCCTGGGGCCTTGGGGATGCCTTGGAGAAGCCCGAGAGGGAAACAAGCCTTCAACACAGGCTAGATGGCTTTGCTCTAAATGCTGCCCTGCTGTCGGGAGCCAGGTGACTTTCCACAGGTGCTTGGCATTGCCGGACTTCAGATTTTCAGCGAACTAAACTTGGCTCTGTACGAAGAGTTACAAGGTTCCCTTGCAAACTCGAGGGTTTTGAGTTGTTTGCTGCGGACGGCCGAATCTTACAAATTATAGAAACAGACTACAGGCTCGTATGATTAAGAAGATGTAGCCTCAAGCAGAAAGGGGAGCTGCAGGGTTATACGGGCCATTTCAGAGTCATCTGACTACACCCAAGAGAAGTTTGGCTTTATTTCTGAAATATTTGGCAGCCACAGCGGGGGAGGGAAAGGATCTCATCCTGAGGGGACAAAAGCCAACTACCTGCTGGCCAAATCAAGGTCACAAGGTCTGTTTGGTCCACCTGGTATTTTACAGTTGTTGTGTGGAGTGTTTTGTAATGAGTTGCCTATTTTTAAAATTTTTTTACTAGTACATATGTGTAGTACATACTGTTTACATTCCTTGTGTGGAGTCAGTACATGTGCATAACACATCTTCATTCCTTTTTTCATACCCTCCATCTTTTGACCCCCCTTTGCAATATCACACAACAAGTCTAGAATCCTCCTCTCTCTAAAAGTAGGTCTGGCAGCCTTGGGCCTTCTCCCCACATGGCAGGCTCTGCAGGCAGAGAGCTGGGACCAAGTGCCAGTGTTTTTTATTTTCATTTTTTCAGCACAGGGGCTCAATCCCAGCACCTTCATACTAAGCTACATCCCAGCCCTATTTTTGTTAAATTGCCCGGGTTAGGATCCAACTTGTGATCCTCCTCCTTCAGCTTCCCAGAGCACTGGGATTACAGGTGTGCGTCACTACACCTGGCTCAAATCTCAGTTCTTTTCCATCTCAGCTGTCTGCCCTCGGGTACATTCACCCTTCTGAGCCTCAGTTTCCCCATCTATGAAACGGAGACCACAATTGGCTTGCAGGGTTCCTAGGAGGGCTACGGAATCCCGGGCACACAGCAGATGCTCACTGTGCGTGCATTTCCACCACCCCCTGTAACTGCCTGGCTCCTAAGTGAGTCCCCTGGTGGTGAGGAAGACCAGGTGAGGGCCAGGTAGGGCCCACACCTCTGAGCTCCCCGTGCAGAGGGACCCTCAATCTTTCCCACCTGCCCCAGCTGAGGGGTAAAGCAGGCCTGAGCGCACCCTCCTCTCCCAGGTGCACTGTGGTGCTGAAGGCTGGGGAACACGGGAGCCCGGCGGCCGCGGAGCTGGAGGCCCTCCTGCCCCACGGAAGGCGCCCTCGGGGCCCGCTGCTCCTGGCCATCTGGAGGGTGTTCCGATGCTCCTTCCTGCTGGGCACCCTCAGCCTCCTCATTGCTGACGCCTTCAGGTTTGCGGTCCCCAAGCTCCTCAGGTAGGTTCCCAGGCCAGGGGCCATTGGCCTCTTCTGTCTCTGCCTTGCATCTGCACCCGGCCCTGAGGGCGGGCGAGAGGGCGGGTGGGAGGGACAGAAGAGACGGACAGGAAGGTAACCAAGCCCAGGGGCAAGCTGCAGCAGTATCAGTCAGCTGCTGGTGCACAGAAAAGAGGTGGGGGGTTCAGAGCCCCGGTCCCCCATCTCACCCGCCGTCCCCCTCCTCCCCCAAGCCTGTTCCTGGAGTTCATGGGCGACCCCCAGGCCCCCGCCTGGCAGGGCTCGCTGCTGGCTGTGCTGATGCTGGTGTCGGCCTGCCTTCAGACCCTGTACGAGCAGCAGCACATGTACCGGCTCAGGGTGCTGCAGATGCGGCTGCGCGCGGCCATCACAGGCCTGGTGTACAGAAAGGTGAGCCTCAGGGCCAGATGTGTGTGCCTCTGCAGTGGGAAGGCGACATCCCCAAGCTGGGATGATCTTGGTGGTGGCCGAGAGCCTGCTGATTCTCACTTGGGTTGTACTCCTTGCACTCTCACCTCCTTAGTAGTTGTGTAAGGCCCTGTATGATGTGACCCTGAGGGCTCCCAGCCTCCACACATCACACTCCTCTTCCTCCCATGACCCACCCTGTGCTCACTCTCTCCAACTACATGGGCTTCCTTTCAGGGCTCTTTTGACTTCCTTGGACTGCCAGGCCCAAGTTCATTTCCTCCTCTCTGGGACACTGGCCAGGGCCTGGAGCTTGGCTTGATCTCGCCAGCTGGCTGCTCACAAGCAGAATCGAGGCTTGGCAGAGAGGAGCCCTTCCCTCTTCCCTCCCACAGGTCCTGGTCCTGTCGCGTGGTGCCAGGAAGGCCAGTGCGGTGGGGGAGGTGGTCAACCTGCTCTCTGTGGACGTGCAGCGGCTCAGCGAGAGCGTCCTTTACCTCAACGGGCTGTGGCTGCCGCTGCTCTGGATCATCGTCTGCTTCGTCTACCTGTGGCAGGTGTGGCGTGTGTGTGGCGTGGGCCGACGCTTTGAGTGGAGTCCTCCCGTTTCCCCTCCCTCCTCCTGCCCTGTCTGTACCGTGGGCAGACCTGACGGGAAGGTCTTGGGCAAGGTGGGCTTTGCTTGACCTTGAGCAGGGTACTTGCCTTCTCTGGGCCTCAGTTTCCTCTCTTGTTAAATGATGCTGATCATGACTTTGGTACCTCTCGGTAGGTTCTCAAGGTGTCCAGGAGGCAGATTAAGCACATTTTGAAGTTATCAGTAATGCTGGGGCATCACCATCATTAACAAAAAAGACAGTAAAAGACAGTTTTAATGGGAAGGAAATTGCTACCTAATGTTTGTAAAGCACGAAGCAGCCATAGACCCCCCAAAAAAGAAAATTCAGAACTTTTTCCAGCCTCCTTCCTTTTACTCTGTCATGTTAGTATTTTTTTAACATTGAAATCATAGACTATCAGTACTGCCTGGGTTCAAATTCTGCTCTTACTGCAGCTGACTGTGAGACCTCACACGAGTAGTCCTCCCTCTTTGTGTGGCACTTCTTCATCTCTAGACAGAGATCACAAGTAGGAATCGCACCCTGCCCTGGAATTGCTGGGTATGGATTGCCCAATACAGGCTGTGCTTCCTTAATCCAAATGCTTAGGACCAGAGTCTTTCTGATTTTGCTTTTTTTCCTAGTGGTGGAATATTTGCACATACATAATGAGAACACTTGGTACAGGACCCAATTTAAACATGAAATCGATTTGTTTTATATGTGCCTTACACATGTGGTCTGATGGTAATTTTATACAAGATTTTTAGTGCGCCTGTGTTTTGATTGTGACCCATTACATGAGGCCAGGTGCGGAATTTTCCCTTTGTGTCATATTGGTGCTTAAAACCTCTCAAATTAGTCCAGCACTCCGGAGGCTGAGGCAGGAGGAGCACAAATTTGAGCCCAGCCTGGGCAACTTGGTGAGACCCTATCTCCAAATTTTAAAAAGGACTAGGGATTTCGATCCCCTGTACTCAAGAGAGAGTGGGAGGGAGAGAATCAGAGTCCAGGATATCTGCCCATAATATAGCTGTAGCCTGTACACACACACACACAGCTGCTCCCCTTCACCCCTACACCGTAGACGGTTCCTACATCTGAGTGTCACTGTGCAATTCTGGTTAAGGAGGGACAGCCATGGGTGTTGCTACAGTTGCAGGACACAATTTTTGTCAGAAAGAGAGACAGGGGCTGGGGATTTAGCTCAGTGATTAGAGTGCTTGCCTTGCAAGCACAAGGCCCTGAGTTCGATCCCCAGTACCACAAAAAAAAAAAAGAAAAAGAAAGAGAGATGGGCAAACAGAGACACAGGGAGGGAGAGAACAGAAACACAGGGAGAGGGAAAGGAGAGAGTTTTGCCTTTTCCTGGGGGTAGGCAGGTGTTTGCCTTCTGGGCACTTCTCCATAGAGCCACTGGCTGGCGCCATTGCCATATAAATGAAACAAACTGGCTCAATTCCCAAAATGAGAAGGGCTGAGAAGGGAAACAAAGGCCTATAGACTAGAAATGACCATTCTTGGGAGGCTGCTAAACCACAGAATATCCAGTTAAACATGAATGTTAGATAAACCGACAATCTTAGTATACAGCCTTAAAACTTTTTATCTGAAATTCATATTTGTATGGCAAGTCTCCTCAGGGTTGAAATGAAGACTAGAATAATAATCACACTGGGTGACGGGAAGAGCATTTTCCATTTTATACACACACAGAAACTACAGCTTATAGAGTGTGGGCGACTTACACGACCCCACACTAGCAGGTGTCAGGGCCAAAACTGAACCCGAGTCCCAGTTCCCAGGGGCTCAGGGTCACCTCTGAGGCCAGGGCCGCCCCCTCACCTCAGCAATAGTCGGCACCCCAGCGTAGGAGGACACATCTGCAGCAGCCGTCTCTTCTGTGGCCCCCGTGAGTCCTGGTCTTGGTGACCTGGGCTGCCCTCATCAGGGTCCTGATGTCCCCGTCTTAGTGCCCACGTCTGACCAAAGCCCTGATGGTGTCCTGCCATCTTGGCTCCTCTGTCCCCAGCTCCTAGGACCTTCTGCCCTCACCGCCATCGCTGTCTTCCTGGGCCTCCTTCCTCTGAATTTCTTCATCTCCAAGAAGAGGAGCCACCATCAGGTTTGGCATTTGGGGGCAGGGACAGGCCAGGCAGGAAGGGACGAGACTGTGGTCTTGGGCCTGCATTGGCAGCAGACATA
Source organism: Hystrix cristata (assembly GCA_004026905.1). Lineage (NCBI taxonomy): Eukaryota > Metazoa > Chordata > Mammalia > Rodentia > Hystricidae > Hystrix > Hystrix cristata. Next base: position 14,999 of record PVJO010001170.1, read on the forward strand.
GGGAAGGGCGAGGTGGCTCCATCCCTACCCAGAATGCCACCCCTTCGCCCCCCTGTGGGGCTTCAAACCCAGTGTCTCTGACCTGGATCACTGCGGCGCCCCCTTCCTGCCTGGCTGACTCCCCACTTCCGTGCTACTCTCCTCCATGCAGTCTCATTGCCACTCAACAGTCAGAGGGGACGTGTGACAACCAAACAAATCACGCCCTCAGACCCTCAGAGACCTCCAGCTGCAGTGGCTTGGCCTCGCAGCCTCCTGACCTCCCTTCGCCTGCTCTCTGCCTCTCTGTCCCCCAGACCTCACACCTGCCAGAGGCCCCCACCTCCCGGCTTTGCTCCTGCTATCCCTTCCGCCTGGCCACCCTCACTGCAGCCACCTCTGTGTCCTGCCCCCAGCTCCCACCCCCAACAGGCTTGTATCTCCTCTGCTGTGCTGTGCTTCATTTTTCCATAACCTTGTCTCCAGGTCACTGGCAGGTGTCATGGCCTGTCCCCATTGGATTGGGTACTTCCCAGCCCCGGGGAGGCTCTGAGGGTAACTCGGGGCCTAGACAAGTGTGTGGTACTTACAAGGTGCCCAGTGAGCATCTGTGAAGTGGGAGGGAGGGAAGAAACGAGCAGGGAGGCCCCACCTGGTTTCCTGGGCTTCCAGCACCTGGGTGGCCTCCTCCAAGGTATCTGCCACACAGCCCCTCTGTGGCGGAGCACAAAACCCCAGACTCCCTGCCTGACCCTCAGTTCCTGACTGATCCCTCCCCCTCCCCCACTGAATCCCAACTCGCACTCCCCCATCACGCTGAGTCACACCTTTCCCCTGGTCTCAGAGCCTCCCTCCCTCTTCCCCACTCCTCCACCCACCCAGTCTCCACTGCTCACTTCAGAAGGCCTTCCCAGACCGCCCCAGGCCCCTGCTCTGTCCCTCCAGCAGGGTGGGTCCTGACTCAGGGACGAGGCTCAGGATGAGTAGAGCTGGGACCAGGACTGGGGAAGACATGCTGGGCAGCACACGATGTGGAGGTGGAACCAGCAGGTTTGCAAAGGTGCCTGGAAGTGTGGCAGGGCCTGAGAATTCTCTACTTGGCCCTCTCTTGCCACTTCTCCCACCTACTCCCAGGAAGAGCAGATGAGGCAGAAGGACTCCCGGGCGCGGCTCACCAGCTCCATCCTCAGGACCATGAGGACCATCAAGTCCCATGGCTGGGAGGAAGCCTTCCTGAAGAGGATCCTGCACGTCCGGGGCCAGGAGCTAGGTGCCTTGAAGACCTCTACCCTCCTCTTCTCCGTGTCTCTGGTGTCCTTCCAAGTGTCCACATTTCTGGTGATGTCCCTGTGGTCCCCCTGCAGAGGACGGGCTGAAGGAAGGGTGCCAGGGTGGGAACGGTGCCAACATTGCGGCTTGGAGACACGGACTCCAGCATGCCAAGTTGCCTGGCCAACATGAGGCCATCACTGGTGCATCTCTCCAGGTTGCACTGGTTGTGTTTGCTGTCCACACTCTGGTGGCTGAGGAGAATGTGATGGATGCAGAGAAAGCCTTCGTGACCCTCACGGTGCTCAGCATTCTCAACAAGGCCCAGGCCTTCCTTCCCTTCAGCATCCACTGCATGGTCCAGGTGAGGCGCAGTCTGCAGTCTGTGGGCGGCCAGGTGGAGGTGAGGGCGGACTCTATTCCGGTGCCCATGGCTGCTGTCAGTGGGGCAGGCGAGGGTTAGGGAGGTGGGGTGAGACAGCAGAGAGTGTAGCAGGAACACTTCCTCCAGGTCTGCAGTCATTCTATGTGCAAGGATTCACCCCATTCCCTTTTTATTGTTTATGGTACTGGGGCTCAAATCCAAGGACCGTACCAATGAGCTATATTCTCAGCCCCTTTTGTTTTAGTTTGAGACAGGGTCTTGCTAAGTGACCCAGGCTGGCCTCAAACTTGTGATCTTCCTGCCTCAGCCTTTCACATAGCTGGGATCACAGATGTGTGCCACCACATCCAGCTCTGGTTCCTGTGTTATACAGAGCCATTTTTTTTCTTTGCCTTTACAGTCCCTAGTCCTTTCCCACTGCATCCCTGTGCATGCTGAAAATGAGGAACTGTGTATAATTGAGCCCCTTGTTTGTTTGTTTGTTTGTTTACTTTTTGGTGTTGGGGATCGAACTCAGGGCCTCGTGCTTGCAAGGCAAGCACTCTAACCACTGAGCTAAATCCCCAGCCCAGCCCCTTGTATTTTAATGGTCGCCCCTTCGAGCCCTCAAAAATGGGTTTGTGGCAGAGCGCGGAGATGGCGCCCCCAGGTGGACAAAGTTTGAAACTATTCCACACCGTGGCTTGATGAAGTTACTCGGAAAAGCCGCTCTCCTCCTCCCGGGTTTTGTCTGCAGTGGTGGCTCGCTTGTTCTGGTTTCTCATTTGGAGCCAGGAAGTAGGAGACAGCTCCACCATCGTAGCCACAACTCGATGAGCACCGTTTTCCTCAAGCTGGAAAGCTTCGTCCCCGTGCTTTGCAAACACAGGGCTTGGCAGGCACGAAGCTCTGGCTGCATGTCTGGAGCCTGAGCTCTCTGCTCTTCTGTGTGGTGACCTGGGGCTCTGGCTTCCCAGGCCCGGGTGTCCTTTGACCGCTTGGCCGCCTTCCTCTACCTGGAAGAAGTGGACCCTGGCGCCGTGGACTCAAGTCCCTCTGGGTGCCGTGAGTGCCGAGTTCATAGGAGGGGTGGGGGGAGGGACACCCACTGAAATCCGGCAGGGTCACTGGGGAGCCGGTGGGGCTGTGGTGAGGGGCTGGCACGTGCAGATCCCGCCACCAGCCATGTCCCTGGAAATGGGCCCTGTGGACTGCTTTTCTGTAGGTTGCTCCCTGACTGCTCACGGCTTCCTGTGGGACGGCATTTGGGGGGCCCAGCAGCGGGCTCTCTAACCAGTCCTTCCCTACCCAGAGAGTCCAGGGAGAAAGGCCCAGTGGCATTTTGTCAAGGTGGAGATGAAATCAGAGAGTTACAGGCACCCCTGTGAGGTGACTCCCGGCGCGCTGGGTAGCAGGGCTTCCCCACCCTGCTCCATCTTCCGCTCCGCGGCTGCGTTAGTGACGTCGCTGCTGCAGCGGGAGGGCAACCTGTCACTGGGGCATCTGGTCAGCCTGCTTATCTGGCAAACACGTGTGCAGTGCTTAAAATCCCAGCCCGTTGGGATGGACAACGCTGGTCCACATTCTTGCCCCAGCACTGACTGTGGCAAGTTATTAACCTCGCGGAGCCTCAGGGCCCGTCTGCGGGAATCACCACGGCCACTCCTGGGCATGCCTCGAGGGTCAGCTGAGTGTGTTTAATTAAGTATCACACCTGGCATAGAGCCCAAAGCAAAGTCGGCTATTAACGTGTTTTGGTTATTAGTGTAATTATTAGGGGAAAAGAGTGGAAACAGCACAGAGGCTTCTAAGGGACCCAGGATTGCTATTTTCTGAGATGACTCAAGCTCTGACCCAGTTTCTTCTGGTTTGTTCGGCCTGATTGATGCGATTCAGGAGTTCTGAATCCAGATCTGTGCCCAGCCGTCCTGCTGGGCCCTGGCCAGCAGCTCCTTCCCTCCCGGCCTCACATTCCCAACTGCCGGATGGTCCTGATGGCTACGCAAGAGACAGCAAGCACCTGCTTTTAGGAGCTGCCTCAAACAGCTTGGGGTCTGTGATGACTGTGCCGTTAGCCTACTAGAGGGCTACGTGGGTCCTAAACCAGAGACCCAAGTGTTATCTTATGCTGAGTTTGACACTGTGGGTTACTCGTGTGGGGCCAGAGCCTCACTCTCCCAAAGGTGTACTTATAAGAGTGAGATGGGTGCTGACACCCACTGCTAGTGGTGAGGGGTGCTTACCATGCAGCAGCGCCGTGCCAAGTGCTCTGCGTAGAAGCAAGCTCAGCCAGGCATGGTGGTGCACACCTGTGATTCCAGGTATTTAGGAGGCTGAGGCAAGATCACAATTTTGAGGCCAGCCTGGGAAACTTAGCAAGAGCCTGTCTCAGAGTAAAAATGGCTGAGGATGTAACTCACCAGTTTCAATAAAACTGGGTTTTCATAGCTTTATTTATAAAAAAAAAATAGCATGCACAAAACTGCAGGTTCAATCCTTAGTGAAGGGAAGGAGGGAAGAAAGAAAAAAAGTGAGTGAAACAAGAAAAAGAGCCTACCCACATCCTCTCGGCAGCTCGGTGGGTGTGGTGCTTCCAGGACTTGCCCATCTTACAGATGGGTAAATGCAGGTCAAGAAGGAGGAATATCCCTACACCTCAGGTTATAGACAAAATACAAAGCCTCTATAGTACAGTAGCCAGATTCTTAAAGCTACAGAATGCCTAGTTACATTTGAATTTCAGATAAATTTTTTTTAGTGTAAGTATATCCCATGAAATATTTGGGGCATATTTATACCAAAAGAAACACTTCTCTCTTTATCTGAATTTCAAATGTAGCTGGGCACCCTGCATTTTATCGGCATGCTCCCTAGAGACCATCCAGTTCAGTGGGTCTCAGTGGGTCCCTAAGTGACTAACATAACTAGAGATCATGTGTACTCAGGCTCCACCCTGGTTTAACTGATTTGAGCTGAGCCACAGAGAGCTTTGTTGTTTTAGAAAATCTTTCCAGGTGCTTCCAAATGTGTGTTGAGTGTGGAATACCCCTAATCTGTCCTCCGTCATTGTACAGATAAAATCTGAGACCCAGAGACACGGGGGGCTGCCATCCTTCTCCACGGTGGTTGACCTGGTGGAATAAGCGATGACTTTCTATGGCCAAAGCCTTGGATTGAACGTAGAACGAGTCCACCAACCTTTTCTGTAAAGGACCAGATTGTACATATTTTAGGCCCACAGGCCATACTGTCTCTGTCATGATCACTCTGCTCTGCCATTTTAGCATGAAAACTATCATTTAAAAAACTGATAAAAATATGGCAAATGTTTAAACTTTAAAAATTTATTGCAGTAAAGAACACATTGCCATTAATCCCTTTTGCTTCAAACATATTTATCTCATTGTTCTTGCCCCTTTCTAAAGCAGTTTTGAACTCCTCTATCCTGAGTGTCTTTAGTGGCCACCTCAATGTCCTGAATCAATTCGAAGTGTTTACCTTTCATACTCATTTTGACTTTGGGGAAGAGCCAGAAGTCCTGTAGTACCAGATCCAGTGGATGAGGACACACCATGATGTTTTCCTTTAATATAAATTGCTGTAAATGTTTGATCAACGCGTGATCAAAATACAGTGAATGTTTAAATAAAAATATTTATTACAAGGAAAAGGCACATGGCCACTAATCACCCTCAGAATTCTCCACTTTGTACACACTTATCGCATTGTTCTGGACAATGTGTCTTTTACTGTAATAAGTGTTTTAGAGTTTAAACATTCATTGTATTTTTTTAATAACACCCTTATATAAATTAATAGGCATGACTGTGTTTCAATAAAACTATTTGTAAAACACACAGCAGGCAGGATTTGGTGCCTGGGCTGCTGTTCACCTCCCCCTGAATTACAAGGCCATGGGACACAATGGGATCACTACGAGGTCACCCATGAGCTGGTGAACAGCAGGCAGATGGCTCCCTGAGAGGTTTCAGCTGCAGCCTACTACTTCTGGGAGCTGTGGGCAGGTACCTGAGGGTCTCTTGAACAATGTGGCCAGGAGGGCAGGAGCAGCCCTGTGACCGGCCTTCCGTGCCCTGCAGGCCCTGGGAAGGATCGCATCAGTGTACAGGACGGCACTTTCGCGTGGTCCCAGGACAGCCCTCCCTGCCTGCACAGGTAGGAACGGCTCCCCTAGGAGCTACCTCTGTCTTTACAAGGGCTCATGCCACTTCCTGCCTTCAAGACAGTGCAGGTCTCCAGCTCAGTTGTTGGGGGGCTTCCCAGCACTGATCCTAGCAGTACTGGGAAAGCAGGAGTTTTCACAGATCAGTCAACAGGGCATCTGAGCCTCCCTAGTGAGAGGGAGATGCCTCCCTGCTCCACAGCAGGCTGAGATGACAAAGCAGTAGGAGGCTGGACATGGTTCATGACTTTAGCTTTGACCTTGAGTGAGGTAGAAACGCTGAAAGATTTAGCTGGGAAGGGCTGTGATCTGACTTGGGTCTTACCAGGTCCCTGTGGAGGTTCTAGGTGGAGGGTGGACTACAGGAAATGGACAGGAGCAGAGGCACGGAGCACAGTGTGGACTGTCTCCACACTTTGTGTGTGTGCACCTGTGCACAGTGGGTGCATGTACATGCATGTGTGTGAATGGGTTGCACATATGTGTGTACACAAGCCTGTGTGCCCATAGTCACCTGTGTGGATTGTGTGCATGTATGTTGCCATGTGTACTTATGTGTGTGGTAATTGCACACACATGCTTTGAGTGTGTAAGCATGCATGTGTGGTGTGTGAACACATGAATGCTTGTAGAGTCTGCACAGATGCATATGTATGTATGTATGCATACCTGTGAGTCTGTGTGAGCATGGAGTTTGTGTGTGTGTACATCTGTGTTAGATATGTGTGTGTGCATAGACATGGGAAGAATGGCTGCTCCAATAGCCAGGCAAGGACGGGGTGAGTGGAGGAGGGGCCAGCAGGACAGACTGGCTGTGTCCGGGGCTCCCCCACCCTGCACAGACACGGGCTGGGCCCTGACCAGGACTGCGTCTCTCTCCTGGGTTGCTAGGATCAACCTCACTGTGCCCCAGGGCTGTCTGCTGGCTGTTGTGGGCCCAGTGGGGGCAGGGAAGTCCTCCCTGCTCTCTGCCCTTCTTGGGGAGCTGTCAAAGCTGGAAGGGTCCGTGAGCATCCAGGTGAGGCCACCCTCCCGCCTGCTAAGGTGTCCCCATCCTGAAAGCTGCTTTCCTGCTCCCTCCCATGCCTCTCTTCACAGCTAAGACCACTTCCATCTCCTCTCTCCCAGCCCAGCCCCCTACTATCCAGAATCACTCCCACCTCTGTCTCCAAAAGTGAGCTGTGTTTCAGGGTCCAGTGGCTTACGTGCCCCAGGAGGCCTGGGTCCAGAACACCTCGGTGCTGGAGAACGTGTGCTTCCGCCAGGAGCTGGACCCGCCCTGGCTGGAGAGAGTGCTGGAGGCCTGTGCCCTGGGGCCAGATGTGGCCAGCTTTCCTGCGGGCCTGCACACTGCAACTGGGGAGCAGGTGAGCGCCTCAGGCTTTCTTGCGGCCACCAGGCATTGCAGTTGGGGGCCATTTGCTTCCTTGACTTGTGGACAGTGTGACAGAGGAGCAGAGTGGGACAGGGAGCTAGAAGAGAAAGTCCCAGTTCAGGGTCAGACATAGGGATGCCTGATAGTTGCTAATGAATATTGATTGAAAATAGAGTGAAAGAGAAAGGCAGAGAATTGCAACTGGGATTAATAATGAAGTATTTTCTGACTGCTATTAGTAGGTAGAGTGTTACGGCTTGTATCTGGATGTCCCCCCAAAGCCTTATGCGGTCATAGGTGGGCTTTTCAGAGGTGGCTAGAACTAAAGTGTGTGATGCTGGGATTAAGGAAGGCCCACCCTGGGTGTGGGCAGCACCACCCAAAAGGCACATAGCCTGGAAGGGATACAAGAGAGAGATGGGCTGCTGCTGCTGTCCTAGCATGCTGTCGCTGCCTTCTGCCTGCTCTGCTATGCTAGGGACTTGATACCCCTCTGCCAGGCCACCCTGCCTTGGAGCCAGCCGACTATGTACTGGAACCCCTACAAACTGTGAGCTGAAATGAACCCTACTCCCTTTAACTTTGGATGTTGGGTATTTTGTCTCAGCAGCAAGCAAAGTGACTAAGACAAAGACCTAAATTCTTGCTCTGCTCTGTCCTGCTGTGTGATATTGGTCAGATTTCTTCTCTGAGGCTTAGCAATGGATCTGGGCAGAGATGTCCAGAAAACAGGATATAGACATCCGGAGCTGTGGACTGGGCAGGAACCAGCAAACTGTCCCATGTGCCACATGCGGCCCACTGCCTGCTTTTGTAAATGAAGTTTTATTGAGATACAGTCGCATGCATTTACCTGTGGTCCATGGCTGGTTTTTCACTCAAAGAGCTGAGCAGTTGTGACAGAGAGTGTGTATTCCCAAATCTTATAATTGTTCCTCTGGTCCTTCCCAGAGAAAGCTTGCTGACCTTGGATTAGGATATTGCCAGTGGAAAAATGGGAGTTCAAGTCAAGGGAGTGGGTGAGGTTTCCTGGGAGAAGAGGAGAGAGCCCACAAGGGTCTTGGGGAAACTGCTGAGGGCTGCAGAGTAGAGGACAAGCCCATAAGAGTGACCAACGATGGGGGCGGGCATCATGGAGGCCCATGGCAGAGTGTCCCAAAGTGTGTGTGGGGGGATGCCTGCTGCCTTCACATCTACCCAGCTGTGTCATACCCTGCGACAAACCCCTGGTGTCCCGGCACCACCACCTCCCGAAGGCTCTGATCCCCATCCTCGAGTGTCTTTGATTACGCTTCCTCCAACATCTGCTGCTAATCCATCTGCAAGGCCCATTGTGTCTTCCTCAGGAGCAGACCTGGAATGTCCCTGCTCCCTGCCGTCGAGTCTCCGCACACCCCTACAGTAGCATCCTCACTGGCTCTTTGTTTCTGTCCCCAGCCCACTTCGTCCAATTCCGCTGCTCAGCTGGAGGCGTTCTGTTCAGACAGTCTTGCTTTTGCTCAAAGTCCTGACCATCCCTAGCCAGGTCCCCTGCCATCTAGCCCTACTTCTCTCTCTGCCTCATCTCCCATCACACTCTCCCTTTCCCGCTTCTGTCCAGCCACGGGAGTCCTCACGATGTTCCCCGATATCCAAAGTACATTCCACTCCAGGTCCTTTGTACCTGCTGTCCCCTCACTCTGTCACTTCAGCCTGCCCTGGCTGCCTTACCACAGTGACCTTGCTCAGGCCAAGTCCCCCTCCACCCACTTCCCTGCTTCCCTAGTGTCAAGTGTCTTTCATGATGCTTGACACCATCCCATGCACTGTTCCCTTCTTGTTTGGGCCAAGGTTGTCTGTCCCCTGTCCCTACCCCCATTAGAAGGAGAGACAGAAGAACAAGGACTTGGTTCTCGTCATTGCTGTACCCCCAGAGGCTAGGACCCTGCTAGGTACAGAGTAGCCAAGAATTAGCTGAATGAATGAGTGAGTGAAAATAAGGACTGCCAAGCTACACGATGAGGCAATAGGGAAAGGAGTGGTGTTCTCCATGAAGACTGTGTCTGTGGAGAAAGCCAGACTGAAAAGAATGGGGAAGTGGATGGGAGGAAAGAAAGTGGGCGTGGTGGGTGAGCTGTGCACTCCACATCCTCTGGGAAGCTCAGCTGGAAGGGAGTGTGAGGGTGGGAGCAGCTGCCCCCGCTGGCTATGACCCAGAGGATAGACCCAGAGGTGCCCCAACATACACAGTCCAGTCATTCCACTGTCACAGCAGATGTGATGTAGACCTGGCTACTTGTCTGTCTCTGTGGCCACAGGGCATGAACCTCTCCGGGGGCCAGAAGCAGCGGCTGAGCCTGGCCCGGGCTGTGTACAGAAAAGCTGCCGTGTACCTGCTGGATGATCCCCTGGCAGCCCTGGATGCCCATGTTGGCCAGCACGTCTTCAATCAGGTCATCGGGCCCGATGGGCTGCTCCAGGGAATGGTGAGTCTGGGAACATTTGTCAGAGGTCACAGGACAAGGGAAGAGGAACCCCCTAGAATCTAGTCCTTATCCAGGTCTACCTCAGTACCCCTCCTTGAGTCCAGTTTTCCTGTTTGTATTTGTCAGCTTTTGCTGTGATAATGCTACATGACAAACAGTTCCCAAATCTTAATGGCTCACAGCAGCACCTGTTTGTTGTTTAAGTGCCTATGGTTAAGCAATTTAGGATTTTTCAACTTTATGATAGTGCAAAAGTGATAGGCATTTAGCAAAAACCATGCATTTTGAATTTTGATATTATCCTGGGCTACTAATAATCCCCACATAGTGACTCCAAAATCAGTTAAGAGCACACACCTAGCTCTGTCTCAATTATGGATGAGGCTCAGATGAATTTCATGTCCTTTTTCTTCAGCCATGGCTTGAAGGAGTCCCTCAGTTTCTCTCTGCTTTCCAGAGTGGGCGGGAGCACAAGAAGGGTGTTTCTGTCCACCTGGAGCCCAGGGACACCACCCTTTCCTGCCTTGCCCATGTTCGTGACTTCTGCTCTCTCTACACAGACACGAATCCTTGTGACCCATGCACTCCACATCCTACCCCAGGCTGACCGGATCGTGGTGCTGGTGGATGGTAGCATCGCAGAAATGGGCTCCTACCAGGAGCTGCTGGACAGGAAAGGGGCGCTGGTGGCACTTCTGGAGGGAGCTGGCTGGCCGGGAGGTGCAGCAGACAGAGGTACTGGCTGGGCTTTGCTGGTGCTCTGCACCTGGTCCCGCTGCCCTGTGACCGGAACACCTGCCTGTGCTCCCCAGGGGCAGGCTGGAAGCAGATAGCTCTCCCGGGAGGCCGGCTCTCCCCCTGGAGGGGCCAAGGACACCACCTGTGAGCCAGAGGTTGCGCAAAGTGGTTCTGTAACATCCCTTGTTCAATCCCCGCAGGGGCATACAAAGCACATGCAGTCAGTGCTGCCATCCTACAGATGCGTAGTTGGAGGCAGAGGGAAGGGGTCATTTTCCCACAACCCAGTGGGAACTCAAGTGTGCTCAGCTTGAGTCTATGCTCGAAGCTGCTGCACAGGCTGAGCGAGAAGGCCCTTGGTGTGTGGAGGGCTGCAGGGTGTTAGCTGAGCTCCTGATACCCACAATGAGTGACAAACACCAGCTGGTGGCAGCTCACTGAACCAGTGCAGTGTCTCTGTGAGGTTGGTGTGCTCATTGTCTCCATTTCACAGATAAGCGGACTGAGATCCAAGGTTACATACATGGCTGATAAGTGGCAGCTCTGGGATATAACTCTAGGGCATACGCTGCACTGCCACCTCCATGACAAAGCAAGGACTCATACGGAGGTCTCCCCAGTCTAGGTTCTACCTCTGCTGGAACCATCTGCTCAGCCCTGGCCTTGTCAAAACCCAGTGTTACAGTCCTGGATCTTGAAACTAGAATGTCCCTATTTGTATTGGTCAGTTTTTGCAGTGCCGATGCTATGTAACATACAACCCCCAAATCTCAGTGCCTTGCAACAGCAGTTACTTTTTATTTATGGATTTGTGGTTAACGCATTTATGACATGCCCACAATTCCTACGTCTCACTGCTGGGCAGCTTGAACCACAGGTGGTAGGTACATGCATTTCTGTATCCTGTCTACCGCCAGTGGTATGAGCCACCTGATGGGATAGTCATGTGTGTACCACCGATGGTTCAAGTCAGAGGGAATGCATTAAACTGCTACAGCTCTGCTGCCCAGATGAGGGAGTACAGGAGGCCTTCCTGGGAGATGTGGGACCTGAGGTTGGGTAGAAGTTGGCCAGGGATGTCTGGAGAGCCAGAAGAAATTGTCTACTGTCCACTGCTGTTTTTCCAAACCCCAAGTGTGTAACAGGTGCTGCACTACATGTGTTGAATGAATAAGTCAAAAAGTGGGGAACAAATCAGTAAGGTTCCTGAGCAAGCCCAGGGCAAGGGCTGAGCGGTTGCTGGAAAGGCAGCAGGAGCCAGATCAGGGGGAGGGATGCTCTCAGAAAGTGATGGTTGAAACCAGCGTCTGGGTCCTGTAGTGTGGCCCCACCGAGTGACGGGGGCCCCTCGGCCTTGCAGAAACAGAACCTGTAGCCAGCACCAGTGACCCTGGAGGCGGGAGGCCTGAGCACAGACCAGAGAGGTGAGTTGTCTGTGGTGCTGGGCACAGGCTGAGGTGTATGTGTGTCCTACTTGTGACCGCTGCATGTCAGGTGGTGGGGCGGTGTGCAAACTCATCGCCGGTGCAGCCCCTGCTGAACGCCCCACATGCTCAGTGTGGCATCTTTCAGCCAAAAACTATTTGCTAGTCTTTTGGTCAAAATGATTAAGTCCCCAAATGGCCAGTTCGCAAAACGAACAACTGGCCCTCCAACATGGCGGATGCCCTAACGTGGACTGAGGACAGTTTATCAGAGTTGCCTCACGGCTGCAGCAGGGCAGGTTGGTCTCCAAGGGCGATCTCTTCGTGTTGTGACAGCCAGCCAGGCAGAGGGTTTGGGTCGACACCCACGGCGTCACTGGGTGCAGGCCACGACACACAGGCAGGGCGCCACCAGAAGGAGGTGCACTGTCCCCTTTTCTCCCCGCCCCCGGGGCACTGCCGGCCATCTGCAGCAGCAGAATCTACAGCCGGCCCTCCTTATGGAGGTGACCAGTGAAACAGGGCCAGACACCTTGGGCTTAAGTGCCAGGTGTCAGGGGAGATGCCGGGGGACTGTGAGAGGCTTCAGTCCTTGGGAATATCAAAGGTGGGTACAACTCCTCCCTCTTCATCCCGGCTAGCCACCCTGAGCTCTCCTGAGTGCAACACGGGCGCTCTTGCACAAGGGTCCTGAGTGAGATCGGATAGAGAAATAGATGGGTAGATGCATATATGTGGGAGGGGGATGGGTGGAAGGATGGATACACTGACAGATGATCCATGGTGGATAGTACATAACAGATTGATAAATGATAAAGTGATAGATATAGATATTGCCATTTTATATGTGGGGAAACTGAGACATACAGTAGTTAAGTCAGCCTACCATCCACAGATGAAACAAAGATTCAAGAAGTCTTCATCTGTGCAGAATTGACATCCTGCTAGGTTGGGCTGACAAATACAAGGGTAAACAATAGGGGCAAAGCGTTGCAGCAGAGTTTAGGCCGAACCGAAAACAGATCCAACACTGGGCAGATACCTTTGTTCTATGAACTGCCACTGAAGGAGCAGGGCTGCTTGACTCTGGGGTGCTGGATGGCATTTAGCTTGGTGCCACCTGGGGAGAAAGGAAGCGTGACACCTTGCGGGTGTGCAAGTTGTTGGCTGAGGGAGAGGGAGGGAGGAAAGGAGAGGAGACCCCGGAGCTCAGTGGCTACCAGGGAGCCTGAGGGCTGGGCACCCCTGTCCATGGGAGAGATACTGATTTGTTCTCACTTCTAAATTACAGGTCCAACAAGTCCACCCCGATAAGGGACAGTGCCATCTCAGAAGCCCAGACAGGAGCCCCTCTCAGCAACCCCGAGAGGGCAGGACAGCCAGCTGGAGAGGACAGTGTGCAGTATGGCCGGGTAACCACCAGCTGCTCCTTCCCCCTGCTGTTGCCCCCAGGCCCAAGTCTTCCCACCAAATATAGCACTGGGGCTGGATACTCACCTTTATTGACCACCTACTATGTACCAAGTAAGATCCTAGATCTTCATGTTTTTTAATTCTTATAACCATCCTAAAAATAGATGATGGTGGCTCCATTTTGGAGATGAACAAAATGAGGTATGAAAGAGTTAAAAGACTGTAAGAGCTCAGGGCACCAGAGAAGGGCAAGGCTCTGTGACACTGGCACATGGTAAGTGGGGGGTGATGTCAGAGTAAATGAGCCACCGGCAGGTAGCAGCAGCAAAACAGTACTTGATGCTTGCAGAAGTCCGCTCTGACCGCAGCTGTGTGGAGAGCTACAGAGTGCTAGGACCAAAACCTCACCTAAGCTGCTGCTCCTTTCTGTGCCTCAGTGTCCTGATCTGTGGAATGGAAGTGACTGTGAGCATTAAGATGTGTGCCTGTCTCATAGTAGGTGCTCAAGAAAACACTCCAAATCCAGAAGTCTCGCAGTCTGTCACCTTTAACACAGTGGGGAATCTGACAGGAGAGGTTGCAAGGCTGGGCAGGGCCTGGAGGGGAGATGGTGCTCCTGGAGGGAGGTACTGAGAAAGGATGCATGAGGTCCCCTTGGCCTGCTTTTTGGGGAGCCTCACCCGGCCTTGCCCCACTTGCCTCTCCCAGTGACCCCAAATCCCCACGTCCTGCAGGTGAAGGCCGCCATGTACCTGAGCTACCTGCAGGCTGTGGGCATCCCCCTCTGCACCTACACGGTCTTCCTCTTCCTCTGCCAGCAAGTGGCCTCCTTCTGCAGGGGCTACTGGCTGAGCCTGTGGGCGGATGACCCGATCGTGGACGGGCAGCAGACGCAGGCGGCCTTGCGCGGCTGGGTCTTTGGGCTCCTTGGCTGTCTCCAAGGTACCTGGTGTCCGCGCTCCACATCCCGTCCCCATGGCTCCCCTGAGGACTACTCTGGCTCTCCCGCCCCTGGCTCAGCCTGTCCTCTCTGAGCATCTGTGGAAGACGTCCAGGGCCCAGACAGACCTGAGTCCTTAAGATGGGGCCAGAGGCAGCTGGGGTTGGTGGGCAGGGCAGCTGCCTTTCCTGGAACCCCCACTTCTCCCCCAGCCCCTCACACATGCAGGGGCAGCTCCTGTCTACCTGCCAGTGACCCTCACTGCCCCGCTCCCAGCTTCCGGGCAGAACCAGACCCCTCCCTCAAAGACACGTCACCGCCTCTGTCGCCTCCTATCTCCCCCTTTGAAAAAATGAAGTATTTACTGAAGTACCAGTAAGTTCACATTCAGTTGTAAGACGTAATGCAGAGCTCCCTCCCGCACTCTGACGGTTTCTTCCTGTAGGGACACTTCGCAAAGTGACAGTACCGTGTCGCACAAGGGTGTTGACATCAGCCAGCTCATGGGTCTTCTTGAGATTTGCCCAGTTTTACTTGTGTGCTTGTTTGCTGCTGTGCAGATTCGACCCTGAGTAGGTTCCTCATCCACCACCATGCTCAAGATGCAGAGCGGTCCCGTCATCCCAAGGAGCCCCCAGTACCACCCTTTTATGACCGTGGCCTGTCCCTCCGGTGGCCTGTACAAGAGATTTCTTTATGCTCCACATACTCTCCCCCTCCAGTGGCCTGTCCCTGACCTGTGCTGCTTCCTCTCTCATTGAACATGACCTGGCTGAAGGGAATAACAGGAGTGAACGTATGAGTTTAGCCTCATCTTTATTTTTCTTATTAGTACATGTTTGCTGTACATAATGTCTACATTCCTTGTGTGGAGTGCATAACACATTCCTTTTTTCATCCCTTTTCCTTCCTTCCCTCCTGCTGTACTCTTGATCCCTTTCTCATTTGAGAAAGGTTTATCTCCCTATTCATTATTATCTATCTTTTATTTTGTTCATTGTTTGTTTTAGGGTTTCTCGTATAAGAGAAACCATGTGATATTTAAGTTTATGTGTCTGATTTATTTCACTTAACATTATGGTCTCATGGTTGCATCCATTTTCCTACAAATGACTCAAGTTTCTCTTTCTTTATGGCAGAGTAATACTGTATTGTGTGTAAATACCACATTTTCCTTATCTATTCATCTGTTGATGGACATATAGGCTGCTTCCAAGATTTAGCTATTATGAATTGTGCTGCTATAAACATGGGTATGCATGGATCACTGTAATGTCCTGTCTTTAACTCTGTGGGAGAAGATACCTATGAAAAGAATAGCTGGGCCAAATGGAATATCTAGTTGTAGCTTTTTGAGGAAGCTTTGTAATGATTTTCATTGTGGTTGTACTAGTTTACATTCCCACCAACAATGTAGAAAGGTTCCTGTTTACCCGCAGCCTTGCCAGTGTTTATTATTTGATTTTTTTGACGATGACCATTCTTATGGGGGTAGGGTGGAATCTCAGTGTTGTTTTAATTTGCATTTCTTTAATGACCGGCAATGTTGAACATTTCTTCATGTATTTGTTGGCCATTTGTATTTCTTTTTCTCTGAAGTGTCTATTCATTTCACTTGCCCATTTTTTGATTGGATCTTTTATTGGGGGGGTGTCTAATTTTTTGAGTTCTTCATATATATTTATATATGATCTGAGGAATAACTGGTAAAATTTTTTTCCCATTCTGTATGTTGTCTCTTCACTGTTGGTTATTTTCTTTGTTATGCTATGCAGAAGCTTTTTGATTTGATATGATCCTATTTGTTGATTCTTGGTACTATTTCTTGTGCAACTAGGGTTCTGTTAAGAAAGTCCTTGCCTGCACCTATGACTTCAAGAGTTTTACCTATTTTTTCTTCCAGCAGATTGTTTCTGTTTTAACATTTAGTTGTGTGATCCATTCTGGTTTTAGTTTAGTGCAAGGTGAGAGATGTGGGTCCAGATTTAATCGTTTGCATGTGGATAGCCAGTTTTCCCAACACTATTTATTAAAGAAGCTATCCTTCCTCCAATATGTGTTTTTGGCCTCTTTGTTGAAGATCAAACAGTTGAATATGCTTAAGGTTGTTTCTGCGTCCTTTATTCTGTTCCATTGGTCCTCATACCTGTTTTTGTGTCAGTACTTTGCTGTTTTTTATCACTGTAGCCTTGTAACATAACTTCAGGTCCCAGATTGTGATTCCTCCTGCTTTGTTCTTGTTATCCAGAATTGTTTTGGCTATTCCAGGTTTCTTCTGGTTGCAAATGAATTTTAGGATTTTTTTCTCCATTTCTGTGAAGAATGCTGTTTGTATTTTTATTGGGAGTGTATAAAATCTGAATATCAATTTTGAAAGTATGACCACTTTGACTATCTTGGTTCTGCCTATCCAGGAACAGAGAATATCTTTCCATTTCTGATGTCCTCTTCAATTTCTTTTTCAGAGTGTTGTAGTTTTCAATGTAGAAGTTTTTCATTTCCTTATTTAGATTAATTACTGAGTATTTAATTTTTCTTTGTGCTATCGTGAATGGTATTTTTTTCCTAACTTCTTTTCAGTGGATTCATTATTGGTACAGGAATGCCATTGATTTTTGTGTGATACTTTTGTATCTTGCTACATTGCTGAATTTAGTTAATTCTGGGAGTCTTTTGGTGGGATTTTCTGGATCTTCTATTTGAGGACCATGTCACCTGCAAATAATGATAATTTGACTTCTTCCTTTCCTATGTTTCCCTTTTATTTCTTTTTCTTGCCTAATTGCTCTTGCTAATATTTTGATTACTATGTTAAATAGGAGTAGTGATAGTGGGCATCTTTGTCGTGTTCCTGATTTTAGAGGTAAAGCTTTTAGTTTTTCCCCATTTAATATGATGTTGGCAATAGTTTTGTCATAAATGGCTTTTATCAGATTGAGATAAGGTCTTTCTGTACCTGTTTTCTTCAGTGTTTTTATCATGAAAGGATGTTGGATTTTAACAAAGGCTTTTTCTCATCTATTGAGATGATTGTGTGATTTCTAGTCTTACTTCTGTTTATGTGATACATTACATTTATTGATTTGTATACGTTGAGCCATCCTTGCATCCCCGGGATGAAGTCTACTTAGTCATGATGTATGATATTTTTGATGATTTGTTGCATGCTGTTTGATGGTATCTTGTTAAGGATTTTTGTACCTACATTAATTAAAGTGGTTGTCTATAGTTCACTTTTCTGGTTGGATCCTTGGTCTGATTTTGGAATCAGGGTAATACTTGCTTCCAGAAATGACTTTAGGAGTACTTATTCCCTTTCAATTTTATTAAAGAGCATGGTGAGTATTGGTGTTAGATCTTTTCTAAAGTTCTTATACAATTCAGCAGTGAATTTATCTGGTCATGGGCTTTTCTTAGTTGGTGGTTTTTTTTTTTCTTTTTTATTACTGCTCCAATTTCATTGTCTGTTACTGTATTCAGAATTTTTAAATCCTCTTGGTTCAGTTTGATAATTCATATGTGTCTAGGAATCTATCCATTTCTTCCAAATTCTCTGTTTTATTGGCATACAGACTTGCAAAGTAGTTGTTACTAATCTTGATTTCAGCAGTGTCCATTGTGATTTCACTGTTTCATTTCTAATTGCATTGATTTGGGTCTTTTCTCTCTTTGTTTTGGTTAGGTTGGCTGGGGGTTTGCTTATTCTTTCAAGGAACTATTTGACTTATTGATTCTTTGGAGTTTGTTTGTTTGTTTGTAGCAAGGTCTCGCTATGCAGTTAAGGCTGGCCTTGAACTCACTGCAGTCCTCCTGCCTCAGCCTCCCAAGTGCTTGGATTACAGGCGTGCACCACCATACCCAGTAAATTTGGTTGTTTTTTTTTCTCAATTTCATTGATTTCTGGTCTGATCTTTATAGTTTCTTTCCTTGTAGTTCTTATTTTTCTAGGAATTTGAGATGCGTTGTTAGAACATTTATTTGGGCTTGTTCTGGTTTTGTGATGTGGGCATTCACAGATATAAACTTCCCTCTTAGGACTGCTTTCATTTGTGTCCCGTAAGTTCTGGTATGTTATATTGGCATTATTGTTTAGTTCTAGATACAGTCTTATTTCTTCCTTGATTTCTTCTGTAACTCATTGATTATTTAAGAGTATATTGTTTAGTTTCCATGAATTTGCATGTAACTTATTATTTAAGATTATATTGTTTAGTTTCTGTGAGTTTGCAAAATATCTGTTTTATTTTGCCATTGACATCTAGTTTCTATGCAATGTATAATTTCATTTCCTGTGTGTTCACTTAAGATTGCTTCATTGGCTAGTATGTGGTCTATTTCGGAGAAAGTTCCATGTGCTATTGTAGAGAATGTATACTCTGTTGTTGTTGGGTGGGACATTGTGTAGATACTACTAAGTCCATTTGTTTGAAGGTTTTGTTCAATTCTGATATTTCTTTATTGATTTTTTTTGTCTGCTTGATCTGTTTGTGATAGTGGGGTGTTGAGGTTCCCCAATATAATTGGGTTTATGTTTATCTGATCTTTTATATCCACTAGTACTTACTGTGTGAAGTTGGGCGAACTGTCATTCAGTGCATATATGTTAATAATTGTTGTCTCTTTCCTGTTGGATTGTTCCCTTAACCAATATGTAGTGACCTTCTTTGCCTCTTTTGATCAGTTTTAGTTTGAAGTCCAATTTGTCTGAATATAGGACAGCTATACCTGCTTTTTATCCGGTTCATGTTGCCTGGAACATTGTTTTTTATCCTTTGATTTTCAGTCTGTGAGTTTCTTTTTGGGTTAAATGTGTTTCATGAATATTGTTGGATTTTGTTTCTTGATCCATTCTGCCATTCTGTGTCTTTTAACTGAGGAACTGAAACTATTCACATTGCGAGTTATTACTGAAAGGTATTAACTTATTCCTGTCACTGTATTATTTTCCTGTTGCTGATTTCCTGTTTTTCCTTCTACTTAGCTACTCAACCTTCCTGCTGTATTCATTCTATTAGCCCCTTGGTCATTGTTACCTTCATTGTATCTTTCTAGGATATCCTTGAGAATTTTTTGGAGTGCTAGTTTGGTGGTCATGAATTTCTTTAGGTGTTCTTTATCATGGAAATATTTTATTTCTCCATCAATTTTGAAAGATACTTTTGCAGGATATATTAGCCTGGTTTAGAAGTTATTTTCTTTTAGTGAACGAAACACTCTACTCCAAGCTCTCTTGTCCTTTGAGGTTTGTATTGGAAAATCTACTGTACTTTTTTTTGTGGGGGCAGGTGCATGCTGGGGATTGAACTGAGGACCTGCACTTGCTAGGCAAGTGCTCTACCGCTAAGCTAAATCCCCAGCCCCAGTCTAGTGATTTGTTGCTTTTCTCTAACCACTTTTAAGATTCTTTTCTTGTGTTAGACTTCTCAGATTTTGACTATGATGTATCTTCAAGAGCTTATTTTCAGATTGTGGCTATTTGGGGTTCTATATACTTTACTTACATATATTTTAAATTGTTTTCCCTTATTTGTAAAGTTTTCTGCTATTATGTCAATAAACAGTTTTTTTGTGCCATTTGTGCTGTCTTCTGATTTTTCACTAATTCCAATTAATCTTAGTCTCCATCATGTTATCTAGGACACTTTAGATCCATTTTTCATGTTCTCTTGCTGTTTTAAGGTGTCTCTGAGTAACTGGTCACCAATGGCAGTCCTGTCTTCTAGTTCTAACACTCAGTTCTCACACTGGTCCCTTCTGCTGCCCATACTTTCAATAGAATTTTTAATCTCCTGAATTTCTATGTAGAGCCTTCTTTGGACTCTAATTGTTCTGTATGTTGGTCATTCATGTTTTGTATCATCTTATTTAGCTTTGCTAGCTTTTTGTCTTCTGTAGACTTTTTGATTGTTTTATTTGGCCCCTTATCTGTTATGTCTTCTGTGATCTTGCTAAGTGCCTAATTGATCTGTTTTGTTATCTCTTGTGTTATCATTTCAAATAATTTGGCTGTGTGGCTTTTGGTTTCTTCCTCTTTAATGCCCCATGCCAGCTTTGGAGGAGTTGGGAGTTTTTGGAGCCATTTTGTTGCCTTGTCTTCTCACATTTTTACTTTTTGTTTGTCTTTTGTGTTCAAGCTTTTGTGATTATAGTGGGAAGCTTTGTTGCTAGTATGGAGACTGCTTTAGTTAATGTTTACTTTTCAGCAGTATCCTCTGGGTGTGGCTAATGATTGGCCTTTGCCACTGTGCCAGATCCAGCCACCTCCATTAACTTGGGAGGAAAGGTTTTTGTGGATTTGTCCCAGTACCCAGTTCTCCAGGTATGGGCCACAGTATTGTTAATGATCCCAAGGCAATTTAGATATTGGCATGCTGAGCAAACCATTTAATAGCAACAACTATGTCACCTTGGCTATAGTAAGAAAATAGGTACCAATAACAATGTTAGAGACAAAGTAGATATTAACAGACAAACCCTAAGATTCAATAATGTACCACCCTTAAAGAAGGAAGGTTAAAAGAAAAGATGAAAGGGAAAAAAATGGAAAAATGTAAATAAACCTGTTGCAAATAGGGAAGGGAGGGGAGGAGAAGAGGGGGGAAACCAAGATATATCGTGTACAGGTACAAAATAACCATTTTGATTATGATCATTATGTATACAATGTACCAATACATGTTCTTGGTTAAAAAAAAAAAGTACCACCCTTAACCAGAGAAAAGAGAACTATAATTGTAGTATGAACACTAAGACAAACCAAAGATTAACCTACTGTTGACCTACGGTAAATATCTACTAAACTTTACTACCACTGACAATAAAACAGTATTCATCAGCATTAAGTTAACTAGCTAGCTAGAGATTTATAAAGCTTAATAGTAAAGGTGGGGGATAGAAAAAGTAAAACTTGAAAGATTAAGGGGATATGAGATGGAGGAGAGAATAATAAGATAGAGGGCCCTATTAGAGAATAAAAGGAAATTAATAGCATTAGAAAATAGTCACAGAAAAGAACAAACAAGAAAAACAAAAACAGCAAAATACAGAAAATGAAAGATAAAATAGCAGAGAAAAATAGTTGAAAGGGGAAAAGGAAAAAGAAAAGTAACTAAGAAAAAAAGACGTAAAAATGGATAAAGTCCAAACCCCCAAAACAAACTGGTGAAGAGAGCAATAATTAAAAATAGAAAAAATATTAAAAGATTGAGTCAAAGAAACAATTCCTCTGTGTTTTTAAATAAGTAGCTGCTTTCCAGGTTCTGCAGTCTTGGAACCCTGCCAGTCATGATTTTCTCTGCTTAGCTTTAGGGCTTATGGGTTTTTGAGATGCCCTTCGCACACTAGAGGTCCATTCACCCCAGACGATGGATACTGTCCAGGCCAAGGAGCATCCTTGCTCATATTGGCAGATGGGACAAGTAATCAGCAGGGTTTCCAGTGGACAGCTGGCCCTAAAATCTACACTCATGGGGTTGGTCGCTCCCTACAGAGGGCAGGGCCCCTGCCCTCCTCAGCCTGAACTTGCCCTTCTCAAGGTCGTCTGTTCTGGCCCACTCCCTCTCTGTAGTAGTCTCCTGTGGTGGTTCTCACACAGTCACTTTGGGAGGGTAACACTTGAGTCCTGAGGCTGCTGGCCAGCTTTCTCCCTGGGTCTGCTGGCCCTCCAGGCTTCCCTTCTCTCCCTGGGCATTGTCCTCATCCAGGATCGGGTCAGTCGGTTAGTCCACTCCTCTGCTGCTCCAGCTCGGTGTTGGTGGATGGTTGCATTGCACACAGGGTGGCATGGCCTGCTGGCTTTTAGTGTCATCTTGGTAGTGTTAGCCTGATCCACTGGGTGACCTTAGCCACATCAGCGAAGTGCCATAAGCCTATGTCTTCCACCCCTGGAAAATGAGTACCTGAGGCCTGAACACGAGGACCCTTCTAGTCATAATAACTGAGAAACCTGCTCCGCAGGGCTGTTTGCATGGTGGTGCCCTCAGGCCAGTGCCTACTTAGTCCAGACAGATTAGGCAAAGAATTATCCACATCAGCCTGGCCTTGGGATAACGCAGGTCCTCATTTGCATGGGACAGTCCCCTCTCATTACATGACATATGACAGTGTATCAGTTGGGCTGCTGTAAAACAAACTGCCAGCAGTGTGGTAGCTTAGAAATGTATCTGCTCACAGTTCTGAGGCTGGAAATCTAATGCAAAGTGTCAGCAGGGCTGGCTCCTTGGGGAGGCCAAGGAGGCAAACCTGCTGCTTTCTCCCAGTTTCTGGTGCCCGTCAGCACCCTTGGCTGGTAGATGTACTTCTCTCATCTCTGCCTCTGTCATCATGTCATCTGAGTCTCTGTGTGTCTCATGTATTCTTACAAGTATAGGAAAAACTGAATTTCAGATCCAACTAAAGATTAGGATCTTTAATCACTTCTGCAAATACTATTTCCAAATAAGTTCATATTCTGAGGTTCTGGATGGACATGAATTTTGGGGAAATTATTCAATCCCCTGGAGGGTGGGTCCATCAGGGGACAGATAATTGGGATGGCCAGAGCTGAGGGGAGACCTGCCCAAGTCCTGCAAGCAGGGTCCTGGGGGCCTCTGAGTCTCACACTGACTCTTCTCCTCCTTCCTTCCCAGCCATCGGGCTATTCGCCTCCATGGCTGCAGTGTTCCTGGGCGGGATCCAGGCATCCACCCTGCTCTTCCGGAGGCTCCTGTGGGATGTGGCTCGCTCTCCCATTGGCTTCTTTGAGCAGACGCCTGTGGGGAACCTGCTGAACCGCTTCTCCAAGGAAATGGACACAGTGGACGTGGAAATCCCAGACAAGCTCCAGGCCCTGCTGACTTACATCTTTGGACTCCTGGAGGTCTGCCTGGCAGTGACAATGGTCACCCCCCTGGCCATTGTGGCCATCCTGCCACTGATGCTCCTTTACACTGCGTATCAGGTACGGAGATGTCAGAGAGGCTCCCAGGCCCTCTGAGGCCACCTCTACCAGTCCTATATTTGAGGTCAGGATTCAGTGTGAGAGGGGCTGCCCAGCTGAGAATTGGGGCAACCCCCAGAGGCAGCACCCACAGTAGTCTCTTTCTCCCAAATACGTCAAAGTTCTTCTTAATGTCTAGCCTTGTTCCTGCTGCTGCAGCTTCTTTTTCTTCACTTACCTGGACACCATGAGGGCACTGCAGGATCTCCAAGATTATCCTGTTAAACTAAGATCCTTCCCTTTGCCAGGGCCAGAGACCAGCTTCAAAAGAACAGAATTTAATCCTTGCGTCCAATGCTGCGGTGGGCCTGGCTGTGACCGGAACACCCAGTCTCCATATTGCACTCAGTGGTTCTCAAAGTGCAGCCCCAGTTTTAGCAGCGTCAGGTTTGCCTGAGGATAGGGAGAGATGTAGGTTCTTAGGTCCCTCCCAGATTTAGTCCCACCATCAGAGTGGGGCCAACTCCCCAGCTTCTAACAGCAGCTCTCAGTAATTCTCTTGTGTACTAATGTTTGAGAACCACTGGCTTAGTGCTGCTTGTCTTGATTTTGTACACTTTCTAGAGGCAGGTCTGATGACCCTTAGCAGCCCTATGCGTCCATCATCCTTCATTAGTGACCCAACAAAAAGAACTCTCTTCTCCAAGCCAGGTGTGGTGGTACCTATCTGTAACCCCAGCACTCTGGAATGTTGAAGCAGGAAGATCATAAGTTTAAGTCCAGCCTGGGCAATTTGGTGACTTAGTGAGACTTGTCTCAAAAAATAAAAAGGTCTGGGCATGTAGTTCAGTGTGAAGGCCCGAGTTTAATCCCCAGTATCGAAAAACAAAACACACTCTTCTGCAGTTCAGTATTCATATGTCAATCCCAGAGAAGATTCTGAGTGGTTCTTTCTGGGTCCTGTGCCCATTCCTGCACTAATAGTGATCCATTGGATAGTATGCTCTGATTGGCTAGAATGGGCCACGTGACTACATAAACGATTAGGTCCCACAATTGACAGTGCCCCCTTCCCAGCACCTCTCACCTGTAGGAGGTCAGACATAAAGTAGAAGAGAACACTGTCATCAGACAAAAGCCCTGGCCATCACTGTCCACCACGATGATCCCAGGTCTTCTCTAAGTCCTCTGGGCCGTTTACTATAGAGCTCATAGCAGCTGCTTCCTCCTTCAAGCCTTGGGTGCTGTCACCTGTGAGCTGTGAACAGCCTTAATGCCTGCTCAGTGGCGAATGAGATACTGTTTGTAAAGATCCTGGCACTGTAGTTTCCTGCCTGCCTGCCAGCTGCAAACAGCTGTGTCCTGAGCCAGGTAGCACATCCTGTGCATCAGCAGAGCATGTAACCCTTGAGTGAAGTGAGTGGCTCTGATGTAGCCAGCTATCTCCTTTGCTCCTTACGGGTTTGATGCCACAGAGACCTATCAAAATGAATTCACTGGTCTCAGAGTTTTCTGGTGAGATATTTCAACTTGGTCGGTATAGTTCCTTGATTCTGGCCTTTAAATAAAAAAGCCAAGATGATGTCTACAGAGATCTGGAGTCAGTGCTTATTGGAGGTTTTCAGAGCTCCTTGGGTGATTTTTCAAAAGACTCGTGGAACTCTGATTCTGCAAGGAAACTGGAGCCCAGAGAAGGCAAGCAATTGACCTCAGGTCACACAGCAAGCCACTGACAATCCGAACACCCTGGACTTGGGGCTCCTTGTGCTTCTGGAAGTTACCTCTCTGTGTCTCTGACTTCTCCCCCTCCTTTCCCACCTGTCCTGCCTCAGAGCCTGTATGTGGCCACCTCCTGCCAGCTGAGACGCCTGGAGTCAGCCAGCTACTCATCCGTGTGCTCCCACGTGGCCGAGACCTTCCAGGGCAGCGCAGTGGTCAGGGCGTTCCAAGCCCAGGGCCGCTTTGTGGCTCAGAGTGATGTACTCATGGACGCAAACCAGAGGGTCAGCTTCCCACGACTGGTGGTTGACAGGTAGGCCGAGAAGCCCTTGTAATCCACCCGTATCCTCAAGGTAATGTCCGAGGTCATACTGTGTGACCAGAGAGATCAATAAGAGGCCTGTCCGAGGTCCAAAGCAAGTTGGGGCACAGAGAGGAGGCTGAATCCCACCAGCGGTATCTGGGATCACACTGTGAGCATAGGGACCCCAGCTGGAGAGGTCCCCAACATCAGCAAGTGGAGGTGCAGGATGGAGACTCTGTTGCCAGGCAACTGGACTGGCCTCCTTGCCTTGGTGACAAAGTAGCTGCATAAGCATCCTGAGCTGCCTCTAACCTCCGAGTGCGGAGAGATGCAGGTTCCAGCACCAGCTCTGCCACTTCATAGCTGGCTGATCCTGAGCCAGTTATATAACCTCTCCCAGCCTGAGCCTCATTTGTCAAACTCGGCTTGTGCTCAGAATGGCTGCAAGGGTCTACTGCATGCCTGGCACTGTTCTGATATATGTATGTAAAAAACACTCTTTTTTTTTTTTTAATGATAATGGGGGTTGAACCCAGGGCCTTTGCACTCAGCTACATGCTCAGCTCTTTTTATTTCGAGATAGGGTCTCACTGAGTCACCCAGGCTAGTCTTGAACTTGCAATCCTTCTGCCTCAGCCTTATAGAATACTGGATTTACAGGTGTGCACCATCACACCTGGCTCTAAGCAATGTGATGGGGCAGAGACTACTGTTTTAATGATGATTCTTGGGCGTAGATAGGTAGGGAACTTACTCAGGGTCACCGTTAACACATGGTAGAGTCAGGATTTACGTCCAGGAAGTCTGGCACTAGAGCATGGAGAGGGTCAAGTACACAGTTAGGACTCAATAAATTCCTTTCTCCCCAGGTCCCCATAACCCTATACCTGTGGGCAGTGTCTCAGTTCCACAGGCATGTGGAAGACCTGCCCTGCCTCTGGGAGACCTGCCCTGCTTCTTCCTGGGGTCTTGGCTAGGGAGGAGAGACCTTATGACATTTAGAAAGCGCCTACTGTGTGTGACAGTTCATGTGCTATACAGGTGTATCTCATTTAATTCTCACGTGTACTTGGCCAGATGTCATGTCCATATACAGATAGGACTTTGTTATATAGATAGATTATGACAGTTGTATAGATGGAGAAATGGGCTTGGAGTTGAAGGGACTCTCCCACATTTAGCCAGCTGGGGAGTGGCAGACCCCAGCTAGGACTTTGTTCATTTATTCTTTCAGTAGTTGCTTCAGTAAGAAGCATGAGCTTTTGGACAGGGTGTGTGCTTTCTGGTGTCAGTGAGGTAGATGTGGCTGCAAATCCTAGTGTGTGTGATGTGTATGGATTGAAGTAAATACCTAATCCTGGCTGAGCTTCAGTTTCCTTGTCTGTCAAATGGGAACAACACCCTCCTTCTCCTGTGTTAGGAGGACTTGGTGTTACATGTGGTAAAGCTCAGGGGCTCCCTGAAGACAGTGGTTTTGGTGAGGGATTGAACCCAGAGAGCACCGAGCTATACTCCCAAGCCCTTTTTAAATTTTGTTGTAAGACAGAGTCTTGCTAAGTTGCCCTGGCTGGCCTCCAGCTTGGCCATCCTCTTGCCTCAGCCTCCTGAGTAGCTGGGATTATGGTGTGCACCACCACGCCCTGCAGAATGGTGATTTTACTGCTGTATTCACAGCCTCATCCCCAGCACCCACACCGTGCCTGGCGCACATGTGTGCTCAGTGCAGCGTGTCGCTGCTGAGCAAATGCATGAGGGATGAATGGCAGAGAAGGCGCTCAACAGCAGGGGAATGGACTCATTCAGCTGCTCACAGTATATTTGCCAGCACCTGCCACGTGCTGGGCCTGCACCAGGCACCAGAGACAGAGTCAGGAAGGAGGCAGACAAGATCTGCAGAGCCTTGATCTCCTGAGGGCTTTGACAGCCGACAACTGATTAGACAGTTTAGAGAGATGGCTGCCACGAAGGATGTCATCAGTGATGTGTTAGGAGGTGACATCAGAGGGGAACCTGTACATGGTAATGTTGGCCACATGAAGGAGGAGGTCATGTTCAGGGCAGTGGACAGCAAGGAAATGCGTCTTGGCTCTCCTGAGCTCCGTGCTGGGCAGTAGGACAGCGTCCCCTGCTCCCAACCACCTGGCTTGGCCAGGAGGTCACCGCTGCTGGGGCACCCGGGGTACAGAGGCAGTGTGATGGCCAGTCCCTGTGCCCCGAGGACCCCTGGCAGATGAGGACCCTGGCAGATGAGGACCCCTCGTAGACCACAGTATCTGCTGCCGTTTATAGGTGGCTCGCTGCCAACCTGGAGCTCCTGGGGAATGGCCTGGTGTTCGTGGCTGCCATGTGTGCTGTGCTGAGCAAGGCCCACCTCAGTGCTGGCCTTGTGGGCTTCTCTGTCTCGGCCGCCCTCCAGGTACTCCAGCATCCCAGCACCCCGATGTGGGCTCAGGGCCCCAGGCACAGCCAGCCAGACAGACCCCCTCCCCAGAGCCTCCAAGGACCCCAAGTCCACATGGCCCAGCAGTCAGGGAAACTCTGCTCTATGGGAGCTGGCTTAGGTGATCTTGGACAGGAGCTCCCTTTGCTGGAGGGCTCAGTGTGCTGCTTGGAAAAGTGGGCCAGCACTCCAGTCACTACTGACATTGTCACTTCTAGTCGAGACCAAGCAGAGAGTGTTTTCAGTGATTAACTTCTGTTAACCATTAAGCATGACATGTGAGACCAGGTCATGACATCTTAGTGACATTAATTACGGATGAGGTATTATTCCAAGAGCTGCAAGAACAGCAACCCGTTTCATCCTGCCCAGGACCCTCGGTGAGGTATTAGCTTTCTCCTTGCACAGTTGAGGCAGCTTAGCAAGTGAGCGTGCACCAGGGGAGTTCCTATTGCAGGCGCTGGAGTGTGTATCTGCTCAGGCAGAAGGTGCACAGGAGAAGCCGTGGGGGGATGTGGGTAGGGTCACCCCTGAGGCATTAGGAGGGCTGCATACAGAAGGTGGGACTGGAGAAGGGGAGCCTGTAGGAGTTCCTGGGGAAGCCAGGTTGGGCACAGGAGGGCAGGGCTGGAGCATGTGACTGGTCACAGCCCTAAGTGAGGTGCTTGGGGTGGCTCTGAGTGTGACAGGAAGTCGGAGCAGGCTCGGCCTCACGGGCCTGGGCCCTTCTGGGTGTCCTTGTGAGGGCAAACTAGGAATCCTCTCTGTCCCTGTCTCCCCACCCGTATCACGGTGCTTTGGACCAGCTGGCGTCTGAGAGCTCCTTCCAGCTCCACACACTCTGGTTCTACTGAAGGAGGGGCGAGGTCCTGCTGGCTGAGGCCAAATTCCATCCCTTTGGGCGCAGGTCCTCCAACCACCCTGTTCCCATGTCTCGTCCTGGCTGCGTGTGGGTCTGGTCTCCAGCCCCTGCCTGGGGATGGGGACTGGTGGAACCGAGACGAGTTGAGCCCGTGATGTCTTGTTGCACAGGTGACACAGACCCTGCAGTGGGTCGTGCGCAGCTGGACAGACCTGGAGAACAGCATGGTATCGGTGGAGCGGGTGCAGGACTATGCCCACACGCCCAAGGAGGTGACGGGTGGGACATGGGGGTGCCCCAGCCAGACCCGTGGGCGGGCGATGGGCCCAGGTGCATGTCTGTGGCGGGCTTTGGAGTCTGCACCCTTTTCTGTCCCACTAAGCACACCGCTGTCAGCTGGAGTGGTAGCGATGGCTGACAGCATCAAATCCTGCTTCCTGGTTTGAGCAAAGCAAGTCACTACACATCTGAGTGACAGCCAATGAGGAACAGGATGTAAGGGCCAGACAGCAGCAACATTATAGCAACAGGACAGCAGCCATCCCTGCAACATAATTACAACACTGTGGGAACAGTTAGATTGCAGCAATAGAACAACCACGTTGCAACATTCCAGCAACACAACCCCAGCCCACAGCTTTACAGCAATGTGCTAGCAACTGTCCAGTCACAGAAGGGAACATAGCAATAGCTCTGGATTTTTTTTTTCTGTTTTTATTTTTTATTAGCACATGCTTATAGTATATAATGATCATATTCCTCCTGAGAAGTTGGAACATGCACATAGGACATCTTAATTCTTTTTTCATTCCCTCCCTTTATCTCTTGGTCTCCTTCCCTCTTGCAAAAGATCTATCTCCTTATTATCTTTTATCTTGCTTTTTATATTTTGGGTTTCTTATATAGAGAAACCATGTGATATTTAAGCTTGTGAGTCTGACTTATTTCACTTAATATAGTATTATGGTCTCAAGGTGCATCCATTTTCCTACATATGACTCACATTTGTCCTTTATAGCAGAGTACTACTCCATTGTGTACAAATACCACATTTTATCCACTCATTTGTTGGTGGATAATGGGTTTACTGGGTGGTTCGATGGAGATCCCACCATGGAGTTAGCCTGGCTCGCTATGGATACAGAATACATATCCACTGTTCTTATTGTCCCTATGTCACAGATGAAGCCAAGGCTCAAGGAGGTAGAATGACCTGTTCAAGGTCATAGGGGGTAGTACAGAGCAGCGCTGCTGTTCATACTACATAGTCCTGTCCTCTTTGCAATGGCAAAGGAAGAGAGAATGGTTTTGGCAACTGTGGCTAACAATAGTAGGAGATAAAAGGTAGCAACACCATCATCATAAGGCCAGAGATTGTTTTTAACATTGCTGTACTCCACGCTTTTCTTGTTTAATTTCTATAACCCTCTATAAAAATACCAGAAAATAGACCCACTTTGCAGAAGAGGAAGCAGGCTCAGCGAGGTGAGCTCCTCTGACTCATGTGCCTCCTGTTTCAGGCTCCCTGGACACTGCCCCCCTGTGCGGCTGGGGCCCCCTGGCCTCATGGGGGACAGATTGAATTCCGGGACTTCGGGCTGAGATACCAGCCGGAGCTCCCGCTGGCCTTGCGGGGTGTGTCTTTCCAGGTCCATGCAGGAGAGAAGGTGAGCAGTTCTCCCACAGCGTCCCTAGGGCCGGCCAGGCCTGAACACCAGCTGCTTCCTCTGTGTCTCCCCCACCTCAAGTTCCCCAGCTTTCAGGCCCACCACCACCTGCACTGGACTCATCTTCTAAGTCTGCCTCCACTGCTGACCTCCCCCACCTGCTTTGGTGTCCCCAGATGGGGAAATATCTGTTTGACTTCCATCTTCCTTCCTCTGACCTCAGCTGAACACCTAGCATGTTCTGGGCAGCACCAAACAGTCTGTCCGTGTCGCATGGCATGGGTTCCTGCCTTTGCTGTGGGTGGCTGTGGGCAGGTCACTTCTTGCCCATCTGTAAAATGGGAGTGATACTACTAACCTCATACTTATTGTGACACTCGACACATTTAAAGCACCTGGACACAGCAAGGGCTACAGAATTGTGGCTAATAAGTTGCTTAATCATCAATGCTGTGTTTATCTCTCAGCAGCCCTAAAGGAGGAAGGCACTAGTATCGCCCCATCTTACAGACACCTCCTGGGGCCCCTTCATGGGATCCCTCTCTTCCCTCCCCAGCTGCTGGTCTCACCTCCAATTTGGGCTCTCACGATCTGTATTTGAGCACAGCATTCCCCTTGCTCAAAACCTTTTACCCAGATCCTGTCTTCCCGTGGGGCAAAAGTCTGAATTCCTGAACTTGGCAGTCAGGGCCTTGCCTTCTCTCCTTCACTGCTCTGCCAGGGCTCAGCCAGCATTAGGGAGCTGCTGCCTCTGGGCTGGAAGCTCAGTGAGCATGGACTGTAGTCTTTATATGTTTTACGTGGACTCTCCCCCTCCCTGAACTCTTACTCATCCTTCAAGAGTCCACTTCAAGTATATCCCTTCTCTATGAAGTCTCTCTGCATCCAGGCAGCATGAATAGCACCCTTTCACTGTGGGTCCTGAGCTTGTTCAGCACGCCATGTTTACTTTGCCAGGACCAGAGAGAGAGCATTCTGGAGCAAGCACTCTTTCATGTCTGTATTCCTTGTGCCTAAGAGCATGCCTGTCATATAGTGGGGTGACTCATGCGTTCCATTCACGTGGTAAACAAACAGCGTTGAATTCCCATCATGCATCTGATCCTGAGGACCTACGAGTAGCAATAGAGATAGAGATCAGGATGGGGGATGGGTGAAACGATGGCCAGGTGCATGGATGGAAGAAGTTTGGGGACGGATGGATGGATAGATGGATAGGGTGAAAAATGAGGTGAGAGACAGATGGAGGGAGATGGACAGAAGGAAAGATAAGGAATAATGGAAAAAGATGATGGAGGATAGGATGAGGGACATGAGAAAGGGCATGGATAGAAGGATGAGAATGCACAGATGGAAGGATGGATACATGGAAAGGTAGACATTTGCGGGGAGAGTGGAAAGATGGGTGCTCAGATCTTCCAGACAGACGCCCATGAGCCCCCTGGGCTGTGGCTTGCCTTCTGTGGGTCAGCGCAGGTCATGCCCTCCGTCCCTGGCAGGTTGGCATCGTGGGCAGGACAGGGGCTGGGAAGTCCTCCCTGGCCGGGGGCTTGCTGCGGCTCCAGGAGGCAGCTGAGGGTGGAATCTGGATTGACGGTGTCCCCATCGCCCACGTGGGGCTGCACACACTGCGGTCCAGGATCACCATCATCCCGCAGGTGAGGTCGGGAGTGTGGGGTGGGCAGAGGTGGAAGTGGGCAGGGCCCTTCTCTGATGCACCGCCCCTCCCCTCAGGACCCAACCCTGGTCTCTGGCTCCCTGCGGATGAACCTGGACCTGTTGCAAGAGCATGGGGATGACGCCATCTGGGCGGCCTTGGAGACAGTGCAGCTCAAAGCCTTCGTGGCCAGCCTGCCCGGACAGCTGCAGTATGAGTGCGCAGAACACGGTGATGACCTGAGGTACGATGCCCCTCTTAGAAGGTGGGTGGAGGCGAGGACAGCTGGCATGTCCCTACGGCACTGTAGGGGACCTTGGGACTGATGTCCACTCCCAGGGGGATCCTAAGCCCCCTTCTGTTAATAACCCCACGTCCCCGCCCTTATCTGCAATTCCCACCATTGCTGAATACCTAGTTGCTTTTTCCTAAATTAGCTTCCAAAATTTGATGGCAGAAGTCAACTCTGACGCAAGTCTGCTTTATCATGTTTATCTTGTTCAGCATTTGATTTTGCTACACAGATACTGTGCTTGATGTTGGACACTGACCCTAAGCAACATAGGTCTACACCCTTTGTAAAAATTAAGTGTGGTAAAATACACAGAGCATCATTTGTTATCTTAATGTTCTTCCAATAGTAGTGCTAAGCTTAGTCAAGCACTGTGAAATGACATTTCCGTCCCCAGCAGTTCACATACCCAGTGATGGATCCACAGGAGTATTTGGCCTAGTGACGTCATAGCCACCTTAGTTTGCCTAAGTATGCTGTGCAAAGTCCCCAAGATGACGACCAGTTTCTTAAAACTGCATGTGAAACTATGATTATCTCAAAAGAAGGTTAATTTGGAAAAAGTACCCACGACATTGCCCCGGGAATTGATTTAATTCACCTGAGGATGGTACCAGGCACAGACATGCTTTTCAGCCCTCCATGTGCAACCCATAAGCAACCAGGGCTGAGAACCACTGTTGACGATGGCTTCAGAGTGAACAGGGTGGGATGAACCTTGCCCAGGGCAGCCCGGGGGGACTGTGTCCTTCTGGGTCGTATATTGTTGAGGGCCAGACGCTTTCTTTGCCATGTTCCTCCCAGACACCACCTGTGAATGAGAAGGCTGGAGCAAGGCCCCAGCTCCCTGACCCCTGCATGGCCAGAGCAGGTTCTGATTCTCTAAAAAGACCTTGCTCCATGGAAGAATGGTT
Organism: Hystrix cristata; assembly: GCA_004026905.1. Lineage (NCBI taxonomy): Eukaryota > Metazoa > Chordata > Mammalia > Rodentia > Hystricidae > Hystrix > Hystrix cristata. The sequence goes on from PVJO010001170.1 coordinate 47,921, forward strand.
TGCTGTAGGAGGAAATTAGGCATGATAGGAAATGGTCTCAGTCACCATAGGTCACCAGTGGCCAGTGCCTACCAAGGCTAGGGGGTCTCACTGGCTATAGGACCCTGAACCTCAACTTCCCCATCTGTAAGAAGCTGTTGCATGCCTAGGGCTTTCTCTGTGTCATGACTTAGCTCACCTTCGTGCCTCAGTGCAGAAGGACCCATTAGAGCAGACTCTGGAGTCAGAGGTCCTAGCTTCAAATTCTGGTGCTCTCACTGAAACCTTGGACAAGCCACTTAATCTCTTCCTCCTCATTTCCTCCTCTGTCAAAAGAAGAGAACAATATCCACCTTCAGAATGTGTCTAGTACACGATCAGATAATAAAGGAAACAGAACTAGCTTTTGCAGGTGGGGAACCTGAAGTACAAAGGGTGTGAGTACTTTCCTAATGTCAGCCTGCTCGAAGATGGTGGCATGGGGATTCCCTGAGCTCTGCCAACCTTGGACCTTGCATCCCTGACCCACTTGTGGACATGTCCTGTAAGTCATGATGTGCAGACATCCATACATCCTCCTTCACAGCACGGGTCAGAAGCAACTCCTGTGTCTGGCACGTGCCCTTCTCCGGAAAACCCAGATCCTCATCCTGGATGAGGCCACAGCCGCGGTGGACCCGGGGACAGAGCTCCAGATGCAGGTGGCCCTCGGGAGCTGGTTTGCTCATTGCACGGTGCTGCTGATAGCCCACCGCCTACACTCGGTGATGGATTGTGCCAGGTGAGGTGCCCACTCCCCTCGAGGCAGCGAGGGAGGGAGGGTGGGACCATGATGTACTGAGACCCCAAGGGGGAAGGGATGAGCCCCAGGACGTCCTTCCAGTGTGCTCTCTGGGTCAGGGAGCTGCTCGGGGCAGAGGCCTGGGCTGGTGGGCACAGGGCCCTCCTGTCCCTCTCTTCCCCACAGGGTGCTGGTCATGGACAACGGACAAGTGGCAGAGAGCGGCAGCCCAGCCCAGCTGCTGGCCCAGAAAGGACTGTTTTACCGGCTGGCCCAGGAGTCAAGCCTAGTCTGAGCTAGGCCTCTCCACTGTCCCCTGGGCTCTTCATTGCCCCGGCTGTCTAGCCCTCACCAATATAAGACCCAGAAGGACACAGTCCCCCCGGGCTGCCCTGGGCAAGGCTCATCCCACCCTGTTCACTTTGAAGCCATCGTCAACAGTGGTTTTCAGTCCTGGTTGCTTATGGGTTGTACATGGAGGGCTGAAAAGCATGTCTGTGCCTGGTACCATCCTCAGGTGAATTAAATCAATTCCCGGGGCAATGTCGTGGGTACTTTTTCCAAATTAACCTTCTTTTGAGATAATCATAGTTTCACATGCAGTTTTAAGAAACTGGTGTGGTGGTACATGTTACTGGGCAGGGTGAGACAGGAGGACAAGTTAGAAGCCAGCCTGGGCAACTTAGACTCTATCTCAAATTTAAAAGGGGCTGAGAGTGTAGCTCAGTGGTAGTGCACTTGCCTAGCCGGCATGTGGCCCTAGTTCGATCTCCAGTTCCACAAAATGAATGAAACCAGAGATCTCTTGTGCCCTTTACCCTGTTTCTCCCAGTGATGATGTCTTGGCAAACTCGAGATCACAAGCAGGGTATGGACACTGATAAAAGCACCAATCTTGTTCGGCTTTCCTGATTTGCTTGTGTGCTGATTTGCACGCACAAGTATTTAGTTCTATGCAGTCACAAACCCCTCTGGCACCCCTACAACAACAGATCTGGTCTCTGTCTTGGCATATACTTTTAAGCTTCCCCCTAGGACTCCAGTGTACAGCCAGGGCTGAGAGAGGAGCCCAGTGCCTGCTGTTGCCCCTCTGTCCCTGTAGAAACACTCCAAGGAGTACCTTGTCTAATCCGGGCACAAGCAGGTATATTGTATGGACTCAATTGCCAACACAAGAGGACAGGTACCGGGAGAGTCTGCCCAGGGCTCAGTGCACTTCAGGAATGTGTTTGCTAACCTCCATCTCCATTCTGTGGGCGCCCCAGCAGCCATCAGTCCACCCCCCATGATTCTGTCCACCCCCCTGCCCTGGAGACGATCGAGAGTCAAGCACGTGCCCTAAGCAAAGGTGACCAGTGTGCAGCTCTCTACCATAACAGTGGTCAGAAATCGGGTACCGGGAAAGAGGAACTGGGGTCCGGAACAACCAAGCCCAAGGTCACACAGAGGGTGAAGGGAGGCAGGAGCAGTCAGTAACCCGATGCTTATGCCGTCAGTCCTGGACTTCTCCCGGGCTGCACAGCCCAGGGCACAGATGAAACATGCCGACGCACACGAAGGCACTCGAGGAGCCAGAGACATGCCAGGCTGTCTCAGGGCTGTCACAGACACATGGGGCAGGACGATTCCAGTGAGGACACTGGAGCATGTTTAGCAGTATCCATAGCCTCTACCTGTCAGATGCAGGAACATGCCATTCCCCTCTGTAGCTGTAACGCTGGCATATAGCCCTTGGGGGGTCAAATCAGGCTAACTGGCCCCACTGTGTTGGCTTCAGGAGGGGACCTCCAGGCCACAGGGCTGGCTGTGCCCTGTGCAGGCCACGGTGCCTCTCTGGTGGCCCGTCCCGATGCAGGGTTTTGAGTTCCCCTGTCAGCCCAGGATAATCTAGATCCACTGGAGCTTCTATACCCTCTTGCAGAGGTTTGGCCAGCAACTCATCATGCTGCCTCCTCTAACAAGAGCAGAAAGTGAACACTCCTCAGCTTCCCCATCTTGCCCACAAAGCACTAGATCGTTCCCACTAAACACTGGAAGCTCCATCTGCCCATGAGGACCCAGAGGCGTGCAGAGGGGACATGGGTTGCCAGGGCCCCCAGCTGGTAAGGGGAGAGCAGGGATTTGCTCCTGAGTCTATAGCAAAGCTTGAACCACCTATGGGGTGCATAGCTGAGCTTCAGAGAAAGGAAGGTGCCGGATGCAGCATCTTCTCGCCCTGCAGCCAAGCTCCGGGCATCCTCTGCATAGATACCACAGCCAGAGGCTGCCAGAGTCTGGCACACTCGGCTGGGTTCATTCCAGGTCTGCCAGAGCCTCTGTCATGGACCAACCCTGGCCAGCGGGTGCCACGGGCCCAGGTGGCCAGCACGTGGAAGCTGGCACCCTTGTCACTTGCTAACAAGGCTGCTGTTGGGCTGGCACTACAACACCCTGGGCACCAGCCAGTGGGCTGTCCAGGCCATTAAGCCCCTGCTACGAGGGCTGCCAACAGGGCTTGGCTGGTAGGAGGAACTCAAGTTAGCACCAGCAGGTTATGCACAGATTTCTTTGGCAAGTGCCTGCCTCTGCAGCTTTGTGACCTCACTGCCACCCACACTTGCCTGGGTGCCATGTGCCACTCAGTGGATCCTGGCAAAGGAGATGGACACCATCATGTTGGCCCTCATCCAGAGCCTTGGGGGAGGATGGCACTGTGACTGCACCCCTTTCACAGATGACAAAATTGAGACTGAGAGCGTTTAGAGAGCAGATTGGCTGTAGGGTGGGTATCCTAACCAGGAAGCTATAATGCTTCCTCTTGGGCTCTAGGGTCTCAGCACATGACAAAAGGGACTGTTGCTCTAGAATCCCACCTGGAGGACAGCAGGGAAAGTGCTGAGCCGAGGGACTTGTGTAGGACTGTCCACCACACCTGCCCAGCACTTGCATACTGTGTAAGTTCCATAAATGCTGTGTGGCGGGAGGGAGGGATGAGTGAGGGGCCACCCACCACCTGCACAGGTATCCTCGGGGCAGGTATCATGCTGGGGGCCTTACCTGATCTGGTTTTGTCCTCACCAAACCTGGCCGGAATCTGTGATGATCCCAGGTGCATGAAGAGGAACACGAAGCTCCTTAAGGGCAAGGCCGAGGAGCCAGGCTCTCACCACACAATCTCACCACTGGTGCAAGTTGTGCACTGAGCCCCGAAGGAGGGACTCAGCCAGGAGTAAACTCAGGAAGTCCCCCGCTCACCTGTAGCTGCCATTCCAAGACAGACAGGACAGGAGTGAGCCAGGCTGCAGGGAGGAGCTGACAGGTCACAGAGAGCCAGCTTGGGCAGGGTCTTGAGGTCTCCAGATTGAGGAATCCTCGTCTGGAAACAAGGGTAAGAGGACAGTGGCTGGGACCAGGGTAGCAGTGATGGGGGAAAGAGAGGCAATTGGATTCTGGATGTTTTGGAGAAAGAATGGAATTTGCCATCGGACTGGTTAGAGGGACAGGCAGTCCGCACGGGGAGCATCAGCTCCAATCGTCCCTGCTCTCGGTCAGGGAGCCCTTCCAAGGAAAAGAGCTTTGCAAGTGGAAAGCCAGGGCAGGGCACACAGTAGGCGCAAAACAAAGCTGACGGCCTCCCCTTGCTCCTTCCATGGCACTGAGGCACTTACCTGGGAAGGGTTAAGGCCATACTCGGCCACCTCCTCATACAGCAGATTCAAAAGGACCAAAGTCCCGGGCTTCTTGCCAGGCCACTTTGCAACACACACCAGGCCGGACTCTGAGGTCTGCTTAGGGCCTGATCTGGGATTTTAATGCTCAGAGTCAAGGTCTGAGACAGATCATTCCTCACACCCCAAAGCCAGACTCCTCACGTGGCAGATCCAACTACTACTGATCCCAACAGTTACAACCTCACCAGCTTCCGTCTGCTGACAAACTTCACCTCCACGGTCCCTAACGAAAGCCAAAGACATCATCTGGGGACAGCAGTGCTCCAGGACCAGCAGCAGTCTAGAACATTCCATCTGCACATGTCCTTGGTGCACGGTTTTAGCACGTGGCATAAATGGTGTGTCTCCAACCACAGGCATTCCTCACTACCCAGACTCATCCAATTCAAACTCACTATCCAGAACTCGGACACCATATCGATCAGGAGAGGGAGAGACACTTGTGGTTCGTATGCACACCAACATTTCCCAGCACCATTTTGGCCTGGGCCAAACACTTGTGAACAATTTGGCGAACAGGCTGTGAGTGGGACTAACCAGCTTCGCTTCTGGTTTGAGACATTGCAGAACAGCTGGGGGTCATCTGCATTCTCCCTTCCCCTGCTCTGGGGACCCAGAAGCCAGCCCTTGCACAGCAACGACACGAGACCAGACCAGATCTCCAAGTTGCCTCACAGAAAGCAGCAAACCCGGAGATGTGCCTGACAGTGCACTAGCATGAAATAAACTCTTGTGTTCCCTTCCCCAAGATTTTATGGCTTCTAACTGCAGCACAGCCCTGCCTACTGTAACACAAAGAGATATTCCATGGTGATTCTGGCCACGTGTGATTTCTGCCTTGCAACCTGAGCTGGACCAAATGTTCCAAAGCACCACCACTCAACTTTGTGACAATTCTGTGAAGTCATTCTAATCAGCCCCATTTGACAGATACATCAGCTGAGGCATGCAGCCTAAGTGACTCGCCCAGCATCACACAACCAACAAAGTGATGAGTGCAGGACTCATGTCTGTCTGATTCTGTACCTCACCATGCTGCCTCCTTGCTAAACACACCCCCCACTCTTGATCTTGGCCCCATTTCTGACGACAGACCAGAGACCCCATATCTGTCACATCCAGACTCTACCAGGGAGGCTGAAACCTTTGCTGATGCCTGAAAGAAGACAGAACAGCTGTTTAGAAAGAAATAAAATATTTTTTTTTACTGCAAATTATTTGCAAATGTTCACGGTTCCAGTGTAAGTCATTACAAAAAGATCTCCAAGAAAAACTTGGTTTCTCTAATGTGAAAGAATGGTATAACTTACAAAAAATAAATATACATATTCCCACCTAAAAGAAGAAAGATGCTTCTCTGGGTTTGAAGTCAGCAATGTACAGTAACTCATAACAAGTACGAATCCTGGGGCAGGAGTGAGCTCTCCCTGCTCTTGGGGATCTCACTTTGGTCTCTAACAGGGACATGTGACAGGTCCGCTGTGAAGGACTACGCCTCGCTGTTTTCTTCCAAGGACAAATGCACCGAATGTCGAACGCAGAGCCAGGCTTGCCTAGTCCCTGCTCCTCGGCGCAGGACTTCCTCCCAAGAAATTAAACCTGAAAACATTCTTTCTCCCTGGAATAGTATTTAAAAAGAAAGAAAGAAAAAAAAATCACTGATATTCATGAATGGGGTCTTTTCTTATCCTGGAAGAGAATCAGTAACTAAAATGTCAAGTTTTCTGCCAGTTGCTGCCCCCTGGCAGCCAGCCAGATGCCAGGAGTGAGAAATTAAAACCCAAAAATGAAGAGAAGACTCCAGGGGACTCTTTTTGGTACCAATCGTAATACTTGGGAGGTTCCTGAGGCTCTTCGCTCTGGCTGCTTTGTAGCCACAAGCAGACCTTCCGCTCTTTCCAGTACTCACAGGAGGAAACCTGCCCTAGCAATGGGGCCAGAGGCCAGAAAGAAAGCAAGGCCAAGGCAGAATAGGTAGCAGGCGAGCAGGCCGGAAAGTCTGACAGGCCCCTGCCTGGCCCCTGCCTGGCCCCAAGGTTTCAGGTCCAGATCAGCTGCAGGCCCAGCCACACCCTTTGGGTGAGCACAGGAAGTGTGGGCAACCACGGCTGCCTCTGGCCACTGAAGAGCGACCTGGTGGGCAGGACTGGGGTGTTGGCTCCCAGCCTCGCAGTGTCTGGAAGACCAGATGGTTGGCAAGAGGACTGTTGGGGCCCTTGGGACACGGCCTGAGGTGGCAGAATGATTTCCACTAGGCCCCTCAACCTCAGAACTGCAGCCCCAAGGAAACGAAGCATTCGGCTGGGACCAGATGAGGTTCTAGAGGTGACAGAAAGTGTCTTGCAGACTTGGAATCCACAGACTTCGACGGGAGAGATGTGAGGCAGTCGGCTGGATTTGGTCACTAGCATATTCTACACAACCAATTTCTCCAAAGTCTGGCTGCTAAAGCCGCTCCGTGGATGCACCAGGGACACGGCTTGCGTTCTTGGAGGTGTGGGACGCGGGCGAGCCTCCTGGGTGCAGGGGGTGGGTGTCTGCGGTGGGATGCAGCTATCTCTTCAAGGTTGATTCTGGGCAGGGGCTAGATGACAGCAGCTACCAAGTGTGTGTTTTTGGTTTGATAGGTTTGGTTTTCTTTCTTTCCTTTTTTTCTTTTTTTGGTTTCTGACCGAGAGGTCCGGGTTCCCAAGGATGCTGGCTCGTCCCTGGACGCTGGTGTGTCGGCCCTGCAGTTCTGGGCAGGTGCACCAGTTCCACACTCACACCAAGCCGGCGTCTTTGGCCATGCTGTAGAACAGACCCCTCCGCTGCAGGAGGTCGGAGGGTGCGCCGCACTCCCGGATTTCTCCTCTATCCAGCACGATCACCCTGCAGGGGGAGGGGGGTGCAGACATGAGGAACACTTGTGCCCCTGAGAGCCCTTCTAGCTAACTAACGGCTGCTCAGCCTTAATCTCTATTTCTGGTCAATTTCAAATTCTTGCCCCCTAAATTTCTATACCAAATAATGTTGAGGGCACTTAATAATGATGTCCACTGTTCAGATTCATTGTTCCATTACACTCAGAATAAAATAAAAAGATCTTACCATAGCCTACAACAGGGGTAGGCAGGCTTTTTCTGCAAAGTGCCAGACAATAAACCCTTTTGGCTCTGTGGGCCATATGGTTTCAGTTACACTACTCATCTCTGCTGTACTTATAATGTGAAAGCAGCCAGAGATGACAGGAAAATGTGGCTGTGTGCCAATAAAACTTTATTCATAAAAACAGACAGTAGGCTGGGTTTGGCCCGTGGGCCATAATCTGCTGACCCTTGTGTACAAGGTTCTGTTAAGATCGGACAATGTCCACTTCTGATCTCATGTCAGACTAATTTCCCCTGGGTCTCAAATGTGCCACCATGGCACCTGTTACATAGTAGGTGCTCAATGATCTCTCAAAAATGTCACGTCACTTGGGTGTGGTGCTGCATACCTGTAATCCCAGTACTCTGGGAGGCTGAGGTAGGAAAATCACAAATCCAAACTCAGCCTGGGCTACTTAGTGACTTAGAAAGACCCTGTCTCAAAGCAAAAAAAAAAGGCTGGGGATGTAGCTCAGTGTGAAGGCCCTGGATCCAATTCCTAGTACTGAAAAAAGAAAGCGAGTCATGTCACTCCCCTACTTAAGAACAGTGGCTTTCTGATGCTTAGAACAGGTTTGAAATTTCTTCATGTGAGAACCTGCTGCTCCAAGGTCCAGCCCCCGGCTACTTTCTGGCCACTTCTCCTATCATGATCCACTCAAGCCTAACCTCCAGGTACACTGTTCTCTGGCTACCCATCAAATTCAGTAAACATAGTCCCCTTTTAGGACCTTTATACTGGCTGTGCCCTCTGCCTAGAATATTCTTCCTTTAGATCGAAGTTTGGCAAACTATGCCTGGGAGCCAAATCTGGCCCTCTGTTTTAATGAGTAAAGTTTCATTAGAACACAGCTGTGTTCACTCATTTCTGTGTTGCCTATGCCTGCTTTCATGCTACCATAGCGGAGTCGAACAACTGTAACCATGACTTCATGAGCTGCAAAGCTGAAAATATTCTGGCCCTTTACAGAAAAAGACTGCTGCTCCCTATTCTGGATCTTGCTGTAGCCAACATTCTCATTATTCAGGCCTCAGCTCAAATGTCACCTCCTCAGGGAAGCCTTTCCTGATCACCTATGCTAAATTTAAAAAACACCCTGCACGAGGCCACATGACGACTCTGTAGGTAATCATGCTTGCATGGCTGCTTGCTCCATACAAATGTTTAAAAATTTAATTTTACAATTGTGTAGATACAAAGATGACCATAATCCAGGCAGGATTATATTTTTTTCTTTGGCAGTACTAGGGTTTGTACTGAGCTACATCCTAGCCCTTAGTTACTGAGACAGGGTCTCACTCTGTTGCCCAGAGTGGGTTCAGACTTACGATCCTCTTGCCTCAGCCTCCCTGGGTACTGGTATTACACTGCTGAGTACAGCATCTGATTTTTAAAAGAAAACACTTTCATGGGCCCCAGGCACCATGCCTCCAGTGTGTGAGGAACACACCGGCCTGCCGGGTACCGCATCCCCTCTCCCTGTTATATTTCCTTCCCAAGACATACTACCCCCTTGAAATCATGTTATTTGTTGCCCTGTTTATTGTCTCCTCAAACTAAGCTACCCAGTCCTTGGCGTGGGTCCCCTGTCCAGCAGCATCCTGCAGAGCATGCAGGCCCAGAAGTAGGCCCCAATTCTAGGCACACAGAAGATACCATTAACAGATAAGCTCGGAATAAATGAATGCATGAAGCCAGAAGTACCTAGCACTACCCAAGAAAAGAAGCTCTACCAACTGTGCCGTCCCTTGGCATGAGGACTGGATGGATAGGTGGACAGGGCAGCGAGCAGGGCTGGCCCTCTCTGCTAAGGTTTCACCTTGTGTAGTCCATGATGGTGTTGAGCCGGTGGGCAATGGTGAGGACTGTACAATCCTCAAACTGTGTCCTGATGGTGGACTGGATGAGGTCATCTGTTTCCAGGTCTACGGCTGCCGTCGCCTCATCTAACACGAGAATCTTTGTCTTCCTCAGCAAAGCCCGGGCCAGGCACACGAGCTGGCGCTGCCCAATGCTAAAAAAACAGAAAAAGATGAGAGAGCATATCAACCAAGCCTGACCTGGAAGAAGGAAAGGACACATTTTGTCCCACTTAGCCCAGGAGAGCCCACCCACTCCCCATTTCCATGCCTGTGGCAGACATTACTAATCAGCTGCATATTTCTTGTTGAGTGAGAAGCATTATAAATTTCAACACGGGGTTCAGATGAGCTATTAAAAATACTGGCCCAGTTCACCATGAGTGATGTAGTGAATAGCAAAGACGTCCCTTATCTATGCATCCCTATCCAACCACGGGGCCCTCACAGCTGACTCTGGACTCGGCCATGTGCCCTGCCTTGCCTTGATCAATGGGATGTGACAAACGTAGGGCCAGCAAGGCCTGACGTGGGAACGCACACTGGGGCTTCTCCCATCATGGCGACAATATGCCAATCTGGTCTTTTGGAGGATGACAGGCATGTGGAATGCACCTTACTGCCCCCCGAGAAGGCCAGAAAGATCAGCAAACAGCCAGATGACCCCAGACACGAGTGAGCCCAGTTGAGATGAGCAGAACCGCCTGGCAGGCTGCCCCAGTGTGTGAGCACACTGGAGGATGGTTGTCATGGCCACGCGTAACTGAACCAAGCTCTGACTAAAGTTACTGGGACAGGACGGGGGAGGTTCCTCGCTGTAACAGGCACTAGCTGCTGAGTCCTGGACAGATGCCGGGGATGCCGAGAAGGGAGCCCAGGCAGCAAGGGCAGTGGGTAGGGACCGGGAGGGCTCAGAGCAGGAGATATCTGCCGACTGGTAAAGCATCCTTTCATAGTTTCACAGATGACAGCCACCTTCAGTGGGATGGGAAATGCATTGGTCTTCCTGGCTTTATCTCGAGGAAAACACAGCCTGGAGTGAAAACTATTTTATAGACATGGAGACTGAGGCTGGGAGAGGTGAACGGACAAGTGGCTTGTCTGTGGCAGAACTGGGCCTCAAACCCACACAAGAGGGCAGAATCTTCACATGCCCAGAGGATCTGCTTCTCAGCCCAGCAGCCCAGCCCCACCCACCTCAGGTTCTCTCCGCCTTCCGCACACTCGTGGTTCAGCTTGTCAGGGAGGCCTGACACGAAGCCCTTCAGGTGAGCCAGCTCCAGGGCTGTCCAGACCTCTTCATCAGAGTACTGGCTGAACGGGTCCAGGTTCATGCGGAGGGAACCCGAGAACAAAACAGGGTCCTGCTCGGAGGAAAAAGCAGAGTCCTGTGAAGCTCGTGGTACATTCAGCAGGAACAGAGCAGGAGCACAGAGGCAGACATAAGAGACTGTCACAGGACTGTGGAGCGACAGGCCTCAGGGGCCTACAGAGTCACTAATTCTAGGGCTGGGATGTAGTTCAAGTGGTGAACACTTTGCTAGCAAGCTCAAGGCCCCCAGTTCGATCCCCAGCAGCATTCCCCAGAAGAATCACTAATTCTAAAAATTTTTTAAAACCCCAGAAAACCTCAGGGTAAGTGGCATAAAACAGATCTCTCTTTTGCATAACTTGTCAGAGCTTTCAGTATGCCAATGTGCTGGGAACCTCAGAGAAAGGCAGGAAGCACTGGCGTATCCTGAAGCATTACGGATTCCTCCTCTGTCTCCCATCTCCAGACTAGCACTGCGGGAGAAACTCCGGGAGAATACTACTAACAGGCAACCTATTAGGGAACTGCCGCCTACATGGATCCGTCAGGAGGGGAACTCTCATTTGTTGTTTAGCTCTAGGAAGCATTAGAGAGTCCCATCTCGACCCCGACAGCCAAGAGAGGAGACGGGTTTCACTAAGATCCTTCTCGGATACCAAAATCCACAGTGCTTGAGTCCCCTAGGTAAGATGGTGTAGTATTTGCTCAGAACTTACACACATCTTCCTGGCTAAGTCCCCAAGCCCCAGATATAAATTTTTGAAAAAAGAAAAAAAAAAATTGTGATTTATGGTTGGTTGAGTCTACACACACAGAAGGCTCTGACTGCAACCACAGGACCTGCGGCCCCGCCTGCCCCACCTGTGGGATGATGGTGATCTTGAAGCGCAGGTTGTGCAGGCCGATCTTGGCAATGTTGACGCCATCGATGATGATTTCGCCTTCAGCAGGCTCATTCATCCGAAACAAGCCCAGGGTGAGAGAGGACTTGCCGGCTCCTGTCCGTCCTACGATGCCAACCTGTGGGACAGGAAGGACCTGATGAGGAGCAAATGCTGGAATCTGGGGCTCCCCTGGTCTCACAGCATCCTCACTGCAGGTAACTGGCCCAGAGCAGCTTGGTCATCTGCTTGTCCCAACTCCCACCAGTACTCTCCATCGCCAGCTCCCCAGGGACACTGCTTTAGGGGCTGCTTTGGCCAAAGGTCAAGAAAGACTCCCTCATCAGGTAGGGCAGCACAGGCTTAGAATTCCAGCACTCTGGGAGGCTGAGGCAGGAGGATTCCAAGTTCAAGCACGGCCTGGGCACTTAGCGGGACACTGCCTCAAATGAATAAGGACTAGGGATGTAGCTTCAATGCAAAGGTTCGATCCCAGTAAAAAATAAAAAATAAAAAAAGGACTCCCTTCTCTTTGCCAAACTCCCCAAGGAAAAAATCTACTCTTCCTTTAAGTCAGCAGAGACCTCCAAAGAGCCAGGTATCAGGCAGAAGGAATGTTTAATAAGGCCTATGACACTCAGCTCAAGACAGGATTAGGCAATGGTTACTTCCTTATTTCTCTACGCTGTGTTTCAGCACAGAGACCTTCTAATGAGGACCTTCCTCCCACCTTGAGCTGCTGAAATTTCTGAGATGCAAGCAGATGCCCCCAGATGCCTTTTAATATGACCTGGTCTCCACCGGAGGGCACTGGGCTTCCCACTTAACAACTAATAACCAGCATTCCTGACATTCGCCTACATAAGCTCTCTCCTCTGGGCTCGTGAGAGGCAAGCTCCTTGAAGCTCGTAACAGATGTCACAGCACAGCATGCAGGAAAGTTCCCAAGATGCAGACTTAGTCATAGAGACTCCATGGGAACATTGCCTCCCTGGTTACAAGTCGTCTTGTGGGAATGGGACGCTTAGAGCCTTGTGCCAAGGAGAGTTTAACAAATCCATATGTCCAGAAATACAAACCGTCAGGAAGACCTTGACCTGATTTCCAGGGAAATTCTAAGAGTCTCAAGGATGTCTTCCAGGAATAGCTGCTAACCCAAGGAAGGTTCTAAAATCCCAACAATTCCCATGTGCCCGTGGCCGTGACGATGACGTCATCTTACGCCAGCAACTGCAAACTTGAGGCCTTAAAAGGGCCAAGTTGGCACACAAATGGGGTGGGCAGCAGCTGGGGTGAACAGGGAGGGCTAGATCTTTTGCAAATGGGAAAAAGACCAAGAGGCCAAGGGGGAGGGGTGGGGACGGGGATGTAAAAGGATCTGGGATGTGTCATGTACACATACCAACTACCCACAATGAATGTAATCATTATGTGTCATGAACAAGAACAAAAAAAGAAAAGAAAAGAAAATGAGGGAAGGGAATCTAGAGCTAGAGGGAGGGAGGAGAATGGGGACAGGAAGAGGAATAAAAGGAATCGAGATATGTTAAGTATGTGTACCTATTCTCTAAGAGAAATGTAAACATCATATAATGAAAACATGTACCAATAAAAAATAATTCATTCAAAAGAAAAAAGTTCCAAGAGGGTGCATTTGTCCAATGTTGCTAGATGTTCTGACATTTCAGGAAAAGCAGCTGTGTCTCTATATAAAAGTGCCACAGATTTTTCAGTATTTGTAACTTACTTGCACTGTTCCCCCCCCGCTGCCCAAATCTGCAGGCCTCATTTGGTCTCTGGCCTCCTGGCATGTAACTTGGACACGCTGAACTGCCTTCATTTCCACAAGCCCCACCTACTCCCCAAAGCCCCTTGGCCCCCGCCCCGGTGTGGGACTGCTGGCTGGGGAGCTGACTCTGCTGGTTTTAGCTGCCTGACCACGGCCCGTGCCCAGCTTTGAACAGGTGGGGGGATGACACACGCCTACCTTCTCCCCCCCTTCGATGATGATGTTGATGTGCTTCAGAACCAAGTCCAAGTCCTCTCGGTACCGTAGGCCGTAATCCCGGAACTCTACACGGCCCACCTGGGGCCAGGTGCTGGGTGGAGCTGTCTCCTGGATTTGCCAGGGAGCCTTAAAGCACAGTGAGGGACAGGAAGTGGGAGAAAACAGAACTCCTGAGTCATCCTGCATGCCACAGGTGCCACCGGAACAGACCTCCATGATCCTCCTGCCCCATTCTCCCTGTCCTGCTGGCCCTCTGGCTGCTCCTCAAACACAACCCACAGCCTGCTTCTGCCTTCATACTTTGCTGTTGGTTTGGCCTGGAACGCTCTTCCCTGGGCTACCCACCGTGCCTCTCCTGTACCTCCTGCAGACTCAGGTCACCTGAGACCACCCCCTGGGCCTGTGCCCTCATGCCCTCCCCTGTTCTGTGCTCCTTCAGAGTGCTGACCACCTCCTACACATCCGTGGACCACCGGGCTCTGCTACTGTTCTCTGCTGTCTCTCAGGACTCAGAGCACATAGGAGGTGCTTCATAAATGCTTAGGGACAGAAGCAGTGAGTGAGCGGCCTGCTCCCAAAAGGCACGAGAGGAAAGTCAGCTGCCTAGCTGTCTTGCTGGTCTGGAAGGCAACAGTGACACCATGGCTGACATTAGACGATCACCATGTGCCAAGCTCCACGCTCGTGACTGTCACATGACCTCATTTGTCCTCCCAGTGACCTACAAAGGTTCTTGTAACATCCCCAGTTCACACGCTAAAAAGCTGAGCCCAAGAGAGGCTAAGTGCTTCATCTGGGGTCACATGGCCACTATTTCTGAAAAGTTCAGTTCAGCATTTCTTAAACTCACACAGGGTGTGCTCTGGGCCGGGCTTGGGGCTGGGGCCCCAGGGAATGCATATGCCTCCCGAGACCAAACACAAGCAGCGATCATCCTGCTGCAGATTATCAGCACAGAACAAGAGAGGGTGGTGACCCTTTGGGTAAGGAGGCTCTATAAAATACCAGTGTTTTTACGGAGCATTTACAGCGTGCTAGGTGCTCTGCTCAGTCTCACCGACTGAGGATCTCACTGGAGCCTCGAAGCATCCCTACCAGACAGTGACTACTGTATTTTTTGTAGATGCAGATATGCCTAGCCCTGGAGCAGGGCCACAGACAAGGGGGACCTGCACAGAAGAACCCGCAGGTCTGACTTGGGTTAAAAGAAACAAGCAAACAAAGGTATGCAGAATGTCTATATGAATATGCCCATGGAAAGGTCTAGCGGACAGACCAGCCCATGAACAAGGACTCTGTCCAGGGAAGGAGCCGGGTGGAGGGCACAGGAAAAGACAGCTATCATCCATCTCCCCTGGAAACGTCCTGCACAAATCTCTTTAACAATAAGCATATCCCCACTTTCATTTACGCATATGCACGAAGGGGACATGCTATGAGAACAGAAGGAACTGGAAAGAAGCACAAAGAACTATGTATAAATATATAAGGTTTTAAATAGGAGGTAGGAGATAAGTCTCTTGTATTTTTCAAATGGGCTTATTCTACAAGGTTTTTAAAAGTAAAAACTATGTAGTGTTTTCTTAAAAAACAGCTGCATGGCATGTGAATTAATCTCAGTAAAGCTACTCTAAGAAAGTAAATGCAGCACAGGGTGGGAAACTCTGTGAATAATGGAGCTGTTTCCACAGTAAGGACTGGATGTAGGCCACTGCTCTGACTTCCTCAGGGCAGACCTTGACTGGGACTTGGGTCTTGCTCCCAGAGGGGAATGTTCTTAGGGGACAGTGGGGCATGATGGCACAGACCCTTATCGGGGTCCCCCATCTGCTACATGTGATCCGGGGCAGGTAACTCATCCCTCTCTGCATCTCAGCTTCCTCATTTGTAAAATAGAGTAACACCATCTACTATAATGCAGCACGGTGGTTAAGTCGATCATCCCATGTAAACACATTTAGGACGGGGCCCAGCATCACCAGAGCACACTGTACATCCCCGCTGGTGGTGGGCAGGCGGCCTTGACAGTCAATCTTGTTATTATCATCACTAATACTGCTAGTAGTGAGGCTGTTCAGGCCATGAGAAGGCAGTTCCCAGGGCATCAGGCTGGAGACTTGGATCTGAGTCCAGCTGCTCCGTGGAGCCACCTGTGACCTGAGCAGACCTGGTCTTTCCCTAGTCTCTATAGTAGGGACCTGCTTTCCTAAGCCTTGGGCAATTCCTTACCACACCAAGGTTTCTGCCATAACCATCTACTGGTTTGTTTATTACTTATTTTTGACACCTTTAGTCAACTCGTTCCTGACTTATTTAAGAGGAAAATTTACATACAATCACAAATGGGAAACCAGCCTCATCTTCCCTAATAGAAGTCCCCTGTAAAAATATAAAACAAATAGATCATCTCGGTTAGCTAAATGCTGCCCCTTCAAAGCTGCTGTTTGTGTCTGCTGATGGGAGATTATGTCAGTTAGTAAGGTGTTAAAGATGTAGCAGCAGACTAACGCTTCCTCTGTGATGGCATCACAAACTAGAAATGAGAATCAGAAGGGTGAAAATGTCCTCATTACATGATGAATGCTGTCTGAATGTCCCGAAAGCATTCTGTAATCGTGTATACTGGCATCCTGTATCCTGGGAAAAACTAGGATAATTCAAAACTTTGTTTACTCTAAAACCAAGTGGTTCTAAGTAGGTGTTGAAAGAGGGCAGATGAGCGCCAGATGGCCTCCTGGTCGGCAGGGCATCCGCCGTCCTCTCCCGTGCAGAAACAGGAAGCACAAGACCTGTTGCGGGGGTCTTCTGGGGTAAAGACAGTATGAGCAAGGCCAAGGGTCAGGTCGGCGGCCTGGCTTTACCTCTTTCTCGGTTTCTGAATACTCCTTCAGTCTCTCCACGGCTACAATGTTGGTCTCCATTTCGGATGACATCCGAACCAGCCAGTTCAAGTACGATGTGACCTGCAAGGGGAAGAGTCACGCGGAGTTTACAGAGTGAACTCCTTTATTTTCATTAAGGAATCATTAACTAAGAAACACTTCAAGCAAGACATAGAAATGAGCAACCCCACATATAGCTATCACCCAGATTTGCCACCACATTTTTCAAAATGATCATGGGCCCCGCAAGTCTTTGGAAAGTAAACCAGAAAACATTTGGAATGAGTTGATAGTATGAAAACACAATGTATCAAAACTCATGAGAACACAGCTAAACCAGGACTCGGAGGGAAATCATAGTTTGGGTTTTGTTAATTTTCAGGGTGGGGGTGGTGCTGGGGATGAACTCAGGGCCTCGCACTTGCTAGGCAAGCGCTCTACCACTGAGCTAAATCTCCAACCCCTGTTTTCTGAGTCAGGGCCTTGCTGAGTTGCCCAGGCTGAGCATAAACTTTCCATCCTCCTGCCTCAGCCTCCCAGCGTGCTGGGATTACAGGCAAATACCACCATGTCTGGCTTGAAATTCATAGTTTTAAAGAACTTTCCTTGTAGCTACAAGCATGCCCTCAAGCCATCAAGGAATTTTCTTGGCTGACAGAGAACCCTGGCTCTATGTCAAATTCCTCTTCTGCTTCAGTTGGTCCCAGGCTCTGAACTCATGTCTCCAAGTCCACTCAGTCCCTCCCCGCTGGCCCATTCCTGGGGGAATCCAAAGTGAAGGCCAGGAACCTGATAACTGTTTCTGCTTTGAGAGCCTTTAATCATCCAGCTAAGAGTGTTGCCTCCTACCTGCAGGGAGTAAGACACTGAGAGGCCCACCAGGCCGGCACTGAGGTTGTGTCGGGAGATGACCGCGAACAGGGCGGCAAACAGGACGACGCAATTTCCGACACACTCCAGCCGAACAGCTAGCCACCTGCATGGAGACACACAGGCAGACAGGCGCACAGGCACACAAGCACAGTTAGCTTTCCAGGGGCCTGACCCTAGGCCATGGGGCAGAGGGGGTCGATATGCTAACTGAAATATGTCCCCACGAGTTCTGGAGAAAGGCCTGCTCCATGCTACCCATCCAAACATGCAGCCTGCCACAGGGAACGGGGCCCGTGGGACTTGAGGTTCATTGCGCTTACCAGGCCAGCAAGCCCCATGATAAATAAACACAGGCTTCTCCAGAAGCTGCCCCCCTGGAATCTAAAGCTTGCCTTCTTAAGAACAGAGTTTTTCTCAAGAAGTCTTTAAAACATTACACACATATGCATTTAATAAAATGACAGGCTAGAACTCCTTAAACACTAAGAAGCCTTCGACTGTATGAGGCATCCTGATTTAAAATCAGTCTACCGGGTTGGGTGTGTAGGTCACTGCCAGAATGCTTGCCTAGATCATGTGAGGCCCTGGGTTCAATCCCCAGTGCTGCAAATTAATGAGTCAGTCTCTTAGCAAGAGACAGATCTAGAAGGGAGAGGGGCACTACCATTTTCGATGTGCCTGACGTTCCCAGACTCGTCCTAATCTCAGAAACATTAAAATGTATTATTTTACCTTTTGAAATACAAACAGCTACTTTATTTGTTAAAGCTAACTTTCATAAGCTATCGCGTAGCAAAGAGAAACTATTTTCACATTTTAAAATGTAAAGCAGTTTGTATTTCTTTAGATGGGTGTTGCTGGATCTTTTATCCACCACAGCCCTTATGATCTCTGCAGCTGACCCTCACATGTATGAAACTCTCCCACTGACAGAGCCAGATTTTCACAAACTCCCTAACGCTCCTGCCAGGGAGGTCGAGGGCTTCCGCAATTCAAGGTCCTTCCGCCCAGTCTTAAGTGATGGGATTAGACTGTGCCAAAGGGGCTGAGGGCTGATGATGGTCACCTCTAGGGCACTCGTCTAGCCCACCTTTCGACAAAGTGTGCCAGGATGCAGAAGGATGAGGAGGAGGGGCCATTCAGGGATTCGGCAAACAGGTCTCTAAATTCAGCAAATAATGTGCACGTGACGCTCCTCTCTGCCTTCAGCGGTCACTGTGCCCTTCCTCTCCCCAGGGCTCCCAGCCTGTCTGCCTGGCTGCTCTGCTCTCTCCCTGGTGCCCCAGGGGCCCAGGTTGAATCAGGGCTTAGAAGGTTCCCTCGGGCCCTCCCGGTACAGCACCTACCTGTTGGCCACAATGCTGGGGTAATAGGCCTTCTGGTTCTCGTCCACCTTCAGGTCACTCTGGTGGATAAAGCGCTCCTGCTCCTCGAAGGCGCGGATGACGCTGACCCCCAGCAAGGTCTCATTGAAGTGGGAGTAAATTGGGGAGCGGCTGACTGACTCGAGGCGCTTCAGCTGCCGAGAGGACGCCACGTAGAACCTCTGGGGGTGCGGGGGGAAGAGATGAGGAGTCGGCAATAGTCCCCTCGTCCCATCCTCCTGGGGTCACGCTGGAAGAAGTCTCAATATGACTGATACTTCCAGGAGGCAAAATGCTGGGCAGTTAATAAGCATCCTGCTCACCTGGGGGACTATAGGTCCCTGCTCACTATTCCTCACCTGTGCCCTCCTACTTCAGGGTGAGGAAAGTGACTATGCTACAGCATTTTTGGTAAATGCAGCCATAAGAACCCCCCAGAAAAAGCAGGCACCAAATTAAAGCGGTTCTGGGGAGGGCCTGGGAACTGGACCTACACCTGCTGACTCAACCCTCGTTCCTGCTCACCAAGCCCTGGGCCACAGTATAATGGGGTCTCAGGGCTGACCAAGGCCTCCTGAACCCCAGCTACAAAGAGTGGGATGGGGTAGCACACACCTCTGTGCTGCCATGAGAGTGCACCCACCTAAGCAAACAACTCCAGCTATCAACTGTGCTACAGTTAATGCTCCGGTACAGGTGAGCGCAGGATGAGCTGGGGTTCACAGGCTAAAATCTGGCACTTGGGTAAAACACTTCTCTTCCCTGAGTCTCAACATGCTCATCTGTCAACTGGGAACACAATCTATACAACAGTAATCTAAGAAACCACATGCATTCAAAGATGAAACAGTTTCTACAGAAGGGCTGGGGCACAGACTGCTACTTGCCTGCATAATATCCCCTTCTTCTTTCCCAGCAGTAACTTCCAGTTGGAACCTGCAATGTGCCCAGCTAAAAAAACTGTACTTGCTAGCCTCCCTTGGAAAGAGCAGCGGTCACATGACTAAGTTTGGACAACTAGTTGTATTTAAACAGGTAGACTGGATTCAGCAATCATAAGCTTTCTTGGCCTGTTCCCCATCTTAGTCTCTTACAGACATGACTGCTGAAACTTCAGCAACCCTCTTGGACCATAAGACCAGTGTAAGAACAGAATGCTTATGCAAGGAGGAGGAGAAGAAAAGACAACCTAGCAAATTAACAAAGTCACTGAGCTGCCATCCCAGCCCTGGCCTACCTCAAAATAGCTATTGCAAGAGAGAAAAATAAACATCTATCCTGCTTAAATTGCTATTTTTCTTGTCTCCAATATCTACAAGAGGCTTTGGAAATAAAGAATTTTGTGCTTATGTATAATTAATAGAAAAGCATCTTTATACCATAAGATTTGTTTTCTAATTCGAAGCTAAAAAAAGTAAAATTTACTAGAAAGAAAGTGTATGTATTTTGGTTATCACAGCTAAAAACAATCAATTTAGCTATTTAAAATAGACACACACTTCAGCACGCTCCAGCAAGTCCTCAATAGCCCTTTGCTGACAAAATGTGGGGACGTTAGGGGACGGGGCTCGGATGCCACACCTCCCTCACCTGCACGAAGAAGTAGATGAGGCCCAGCGGCGGGATGACGACTGCAGCGATGGGGGTGGCCAGCAGGATGAGGATGCAGGAGCCCAGGACGGTGAACAGGGAGCCCATGAACATCTTGATGACCTGCGGGATCATGGAGTCTACCGTGTCCAGCTCCTTGGAGAAGCGGTTCACCAGGTTCCCGCTGGGCGTGCGTTCGAAGAAGCTCATGGGCGACCGGAGGACATTGTGCAGCAGGTTTAGGTGCAGGCGGCGAGAGGCAAAGATGCCCCCGATGGACACCGTCATGGAGTAGCCGAACACGGCGACACCTGTAAACACCTGAGTGTGAGGCCCCGCGGTGGGGAGGGGCCGGGCAGAGGTTAGTGCTGCAGGAGGAGGGACGTGAGGACCAGGCAGCCCCCGACGCCCGACTTCTCACAGTGATGGCAGCCACTGTGACGGAGCACTCGGTACCTGCAGAGCACAGTGCTGGGCTTTCACACCTGTCTAAATTTGGGATCAGCTGGGATAAATTCTACTGCTACTGGCTTTAGATAAAAAAAAAAATGAAGCCCAGACAGCTGAATTCTATATAATAGCAGATGAAAAGCAGAGCTGGGACTGGGATCCAGGCAGCCTTCGCCTGCGCACTTTCTGCGGCGACGGACATGCTGTGCACCTGGGCTGTCCAACAGGGCGGCGCCAGCTGCAGGTGGCTACTGAGCACTGGCAGTGTGGCTCACTCAACTTGAGAACTGAATGTTCCGTCTTAACTATCTGGAATTCAAATAGCCACCTGAGGCTTGCGGCTGTAGAACAGACACTGGACTGTCCGGGCCCAGGAAAGCACCAACCCTCTCTGCTCTCCACTTTCCCTCAAACATAACTCGGAGGCCACAGCCCTTTGCCATACTAGTAGGGGACGGGGAGGTTAAGAACTGAGAAACTCAAGAAATCTACATCTGCTCTTCTATTAATACCTTTTTCCAAAGCTGCCTCCTAGAGATCATGACCCACCTGTGGTGCCTCCAAACCAGCCCCAGCAGGGCACCGTTCTTTCCAGGACGCAGTGTCGTGGGCACAGAGAGGCTTCTATCGTGGCCTCCTTGATCAGGAAGAAACTCAAGAGGCCGGTGTGAGAGTGAGAGGCTCATCTCTGGCTGACACTGCCCAACACTATCTCCTCTACTTGCTAGTCTGGGGACCGTCCCCAAGCCCCTTAACCTCTGAACCTCGGACCCCTCATCTATAAGACGGGGACAGCAATGCTTACCTTAGAGCACTGCTGAATGCCAAGTGGCAACGTGCCTGCCATACAGGAAGTGCTCAAATGTGTCAAGTGTGTGCATTTACTGTATGGGCACATTATCACAGACACTGGACGTGTGCAGGCATAATGGCAGTTTCTAGGAGCCTGTAAGCAATATCCATGTACTGCCCAACACAGCAGCTAAAGGTGTGAGTTCCTGAGCCAGACTGACTCATTCAAGGCCTGCTCTGCCATGTATTTGCTGTGTGACTTTGGGTAACTGACTTGACCTCTCTGGGCCTCACTTTCTATGTTTCTGAAAGGGGGAAAATAGCAGCTCCTACCGCACGGGATTGCTGTGAGGATAAAATATGTGAACATGTATAGCGGTGCTGAGAGTGCAACATACCTCCCGCCTGCCTCCACAGGCTGTATAAGCATTCAAGAAACATCCACTCTACAAATGTTTGAGGTCTTACTAGGTGACCGGTGCTGCTCATCTGGGTTTGGCTCCGTTTGGGGGGTCCATGAACCCTTGAGGACTCAGGAGGCCCAGTTCTGTTATCGGACACGAAGCGATTACAGCTGCTAAAGTCAGGGAAGGGGATGGTGACACGCACCTTGTGAGATGCCCAGAGCACCGTAGACGCCCAGCCGGACATGCGTGTGCTCCTGGGTCCCGTTGACGACGGGGTCATCCGTCCAGAGACTGAGCCAGTAGTTGGAAGCCAGGGAGGAAACGTGGTTGCACAGGAAGAGGAAGAGGCTCAGGAAGGACACAAAGAGGCCGATTGCTTTCATGTAGTCCCAGTACACCGAGAGCTGCACCTGGGGTCACAGAGACAGCAGGCCGGACAAGGCCGGTCACACCCACAGCTCCGGGCCGCCCGGCTGCCCATCTCTGCCCGGACCTACAACACCCTCTCCTTTAGTTACCCGACACAAGAAGCCATCAGCAGACAGAGTCGAGGTCTCTGCCTTTGCAGAGTCTCCAGGCAAGTGGCCATCCATGCTGCCATCCAATCATCCACCCAGGTAAATGCACGATTGGAAAAAGTCTCTAATGGATGTGTTAATTCCACCAAATATCAAACCGGGCATCGTGATCTACCCCAGGGAGGTTTTATTTAAGGAAGTAACAGTAGGGATTTCACCAGCTGAAAATGGAATGATACTTCAGGTGGAGTAAGTACAAAGGCACTGGGGCAAGGGGAAGCACAGCACGTCTGAGCCGCTGGAAAGAGGCAAAGGTGGCTGGAGCCAGGAGGACATGGAGTGGAGAGGAAGGCCATGAGGTTGGAGAAGAAGGTCGTAGCCAGACCACACATGGTCTGGAGATCCTGTTCAGGATTCTGATCTTTACTCCAGGACCCACAGGAAGCCATTGAAGAGTTTTAAGTAAATGGGAAATAGCAACCAAAGCCAAAAGTCACCTCCTCTCCACAAATAGGCCTGTTGCCTCCGCTCTCAGCACCAAGCACCATCTCAGCGGGATTCCCACCGCTTGGTGCTCACTGAGCTCCACAGACTAAAACTGGGACTAAAAGACACCTGGCAGCCTGACGCCAGAGGCAGGGCGACTTTCTAATTTCAGCCACTCCTCCACTCAAACCCCCCGTGAGGTTTCAGCCCCTCCAGATCTCTCTCCTGGTCTGTGTGCTTGCTGCCATTTCAAGCTTTGTATGCTTCGTTCTGGACCATAAAAATCATCTGACTACAGTCTGGTGGAGACACAGCAGGTCTGACATACACCGATTATTTCCTTTTCATTTCTCCTTTCCAAGCTTATTCTGACACTGACATATTCAGGGTGAGGGCGCTGGGAGTGGGCTTGGAATGAAGAGTTTATTTCACCATTTGGTTTCACCGTGCAGCCAAGCTGCTTGCTGGAACTGGTTGGCAGAGTTTGGGGACTCCCTTCCTTGGTGGTCAGGGGTCAGAAACGCCTGGAGTGTTGAGCTTAGCTCCGTTCTCTGTCCAGCTTTGGCAAGTCTGAGACCCTGGGACCTGTCTCTTCTGGCTAACACAGGGATGAGATGAGGAGGACACGGTTCTGCGGCTCTGGCCCTTCCTTCCTTCCCTTCTGCTGGGTCTGGGCTAACTTCTCTGGCCGCTGGGAGGATCAGTATGAGAAAGGAGAGGGGAGACAATACTGTCACCTCTTGCCCCTGACCACGGCACTTGGTTGGTGTAACAAGATAGGACGTAGCCGAGGGTCCCAAGAAGCTCTGGATACAACTAAGTAAATCTAAGAGAAGGTGCCCCTGAGGCAGGATTGAAGAACATAAAGATAGACAGGAAGGAGACAAAGGAAAGTGTAATTTTAAAATTGTACTTCAAGGAAACCTCAGTTCAGGACATAATCGCCCAAGGTTACAATGCCCACGCCCCACCTTCTAGCCAAATTACTCCAAAATTCCCAAGAGTCTTAAAAGACTCAATATACCAAGAAATTGGGTCCTTGCCTTTCTCCTGTAAACTGACCAATTCCACAGACTTCCAGGCCCAAGACCACATAAATTCCCCTAGCCCCAGACCATAAAGCACCTGCACCCTTTTCTGGATGTGCTCTTCTCTGATTCTGCTTAATAAACCTGCCTGTGCCTCTCGCTGATGTGCCCTGAAATGCTTTTCTGTGATGAAAGTGGACAAACCTACTGCATGATGGGGGCCAAGTTGAGGTCCCTTTATCTTCTCTGGGGAGACCTTCCTCAGATCTCATCCAGTGACCCCCCAACCCTGCTCAGTCCACTCTTAGCTTTTGTAGGTGTTTTGGCTTTCTTTGTGTACTTATGTTTTGCTTATTTTAAAAACACTATTCCCTACTTTGGGGGACACTGGAGATGGAACCCAGGCTAAGCACATGTTCATCACCCAGTTACAACCACATTTACTCTTAAAAATAAACTCTGAATTGCTACTGTAAATGGAAAATGACTGATGCTTGCCCAAAACAGATGATCTTAAAAAAAATAAATAAATAAGAGATTAGAACCCACTCTCCATGTTAGATGTTCAGACAGGCTAGCACCCAAAGGAGACTTTCACACTGATGTCATCAGAAAGGTTCAAAGAGAAATGAAGCAGACACGAAGAAATAGTTCGGACGACATCAGTTCATGATCTTTAGTGCTTGCTCTATCTGCGCGCAACCTGAAACCATTTCACACACATCTAAAGGACACTTCAGGGAGGTGTGGATTTAGAGCGTCCGGGTCACCTAAGCAAGGGGAAGCCTCGAGCTGCTCAGTGAGAGGTGGAAGTCAGGACTCTGGACAAGTGCCATGCCTGGGGCCTCACGGCCAGGCCAGGAGTCAGATCCCAGCTCTGCTGCTTGCCGGCTGCGACCCTGGTCAAGAAGCCACGTAGGCCCTCTGGCCTTGGCTTCGGGGACTGTAGCTGGCACCCAGAGAGGCTCGTCATCATGGATGCGGGTGTTCACGAAACACAGCCGGCCTCTGCAACGCCAGTATGCGCCCTACTGAGGAGCCATCTCTCACCTGCCCCGTCTGCGCCTTGTCTGCCTCCACCAGCTTCCAGGTCTCCTCCTGGGCTCCAGGTTTCCGCAGCTCAGCGGTACTGGTGTGGTGCTTGCTGACATCACCGCTGTAGGAGGAGGAGCTGCTAAGCTGCCTGGGAGCAAAGCACAGGAGTGTCAACCAAGGACGCCTGGGCAGGCTCAGCAGGCCCCACACTGGGGCTGTGAGGGGGGATGTCAACACACGCACATGTTAAGCACATACGTGGAGATGCATGCCCCCCTCTGCATCATTCCCCACATCTTGATGCCCTCCACATCAAGTCCTCAGGGAAAGGAATTATCTTGGGCAGGAAGGTGCCCTCAGAGAGTCTGCAGAAGCCGATGACCACAGGTGGGCACAAAGTGTTCTCTGAACAATGCGTGAAGAGACGATTCTGGACTCTCCCAAGGGGCTCTGGGGCAAGACTCATCCTCTCCAGGCCACATCCGTAATATAAGAAAATGGAACTAGTTTGATGCTTTATCTTACTTTTTTCATTTGGTTTTAATTTTTGGATTCTTTTTCATGTTTTTTTTTTTTTTTTTTTTTTTGTGGTGCCGGGGATCGAACTCAGGGCCTTGTGCTTGCAAGGCAAGCACTCTAATCACTGAGCTAAATCCCCAGCTCTTTTTCATGTTTGAAAGATGATCTAAGATCAGCCCTCTCGAATTATTTTATCTTTTTTGGTTTTCGGAGGTCCATTCTAGTGTTTTTGGTAACTATTTGTGCATAATTTCAAATTTATAGAAAAGTTCCAAAAGTAATGTGAGACTCTGTACATCTTCTACCCAGACTCACCCATTCCTCACACATTTTGCCCTAGTTTGGCTTACCATTCTGTTTGGGTAATCCTGTATATTATTCTCTTTGTATACAAAAACATCAGCTTCTGAATCCTATGTCATTTTATTTCCCATATTAAAATAGTTTAACATTAAAGTCCCAGAATATATATGTGAGATATACTCACCACACACAAGTAACAAACAACAGTCACTGCTCTGGTTTGAATATGGCTTGCCCCTCTAAAACTCACTAAAAATTAAGGTTCATCATGCAGTATTTAGATGTGGCCTCATGACACTTTCAAGAGGTGATCAGAGTCTGCACTCAGCAATGTGTTCATCTATTCATCTGACTGACAGGGAATTTTAAGAGTGAATCTGCTATGAAAGCCAGTTTGGTTAGGTCTCCCACATACTCCTGGTGTCTCCCATGCGATCCCTGACACCGCCAAGTGTCACACTCTGTCAGTAGGAAGGCCACTGCTGACAGGGTAGCGCGTTCTGGGAGTCTGAGGCAAGAGGATGCAAAGTTTGAGCCCAGCCTGGGCGATTTAGTGACTGAGCAGGACTCTACCTCAAAATAACAAACAAAAACAAAAATATTTTTTAAAGGGCTGAGGAGGTAGCTCTGTGTGAAGACCCTGGTGTCAATGGCCAGAAGTGAAAAAAAACAAAAGCCATCATTAGACATGGTCCCTTGACCTTGGTCCAGAGCTAGGAGGCAAAATAAATCTCTTTCTTTATAAACCTTCCCAATCTGTGGTTAGATTAGAAAAAGGATCAGTAACACTTTTTCTTACTTCCCTTTACTCTCATTAGATAGGTCCTAATGACGCAGACAAAATAAACAGGAAAAAATATTTTACCCTTTTCTTTCCTCTTCCCTTAACCTTATAACTCGCAGTTTTTAAAGTGGTATGTTCTCTTCCTGTATTTTTTGTACTTTATCACTAAGGTGCACATCCATGAAGATATACATATTTAATACGCAAGCCAAGAATTTTATAAACTTTTCCTTTTGGTTAAGAAATCTCATGCAGAGCAGGAGCACCAGAGATGCTCTGGGGGGTGTGGAGGACAAAGGCGTGTCACCTGAAGCCCTCCATGGTTGCCATAGCAACTTCCCCTCAGGCTCCCTCCAACTCCAAAGCCCTCCAGTTTTCTGGGGCCTGCTTTTCCAGGACCCTCTCAGATCTCTTCAACACAGGTGCGGCAAGCTGACCACCGCTGGCCCGGGAGTCATGAAAATGAGGGGAGGGGAGATGGCAGGCTCTCAGGGAACCAGGGAGTGAAGTCCACAGGATGACAGAGTTAGCTCTACACAGGGGTGCACAGAGAACATGGTGCCTGGCATGGCAGCTCTTTCAAGGTTCTCCCGATAAAGTTGAGAAACGCAGCTATTTATAAGAGATTACAGAGGCCAGGCAAAAGACAGCACGGCTCTTTCCAGCAGACCCTTCTAGGCCTTCCTCTGCCTGCTTATCACTCGCACAAGATCACAAGGGGCTAGAGCAGGGGTCCTGTGTGACTCGGTACTACACTGCACCTCCAGAGCTGGGTCCCCGATAACACTTCCTGAAGCCAGATAAGTCCTCAGCACCTCCCTCCTTT
The DNA here is from genome assembly GCA_004026905.1 of Hystrix cristata. Taxonomy (NCBI): domain Eukaryota; kingdom Metazoa; phylum Chordata; class Mammalia; order Rodentia; family Hystricidae; genus Hystrix; species Hystrix cristata. Next base: position 75,437 of record PVJO010001170.1, read on the forward strand.
AGACCAGGTCCCAAGGGGCATCTCTCCTCACCCAGGAGGTCTGCTCAGAGTTAGGGTTAGCCTCTCGCTGAGGCGATGGGGATACAGAAGTACACACCACCCCCCCACCCCACCCCGCAGACAACGCAAAAGCAAGAATGAGTGCTCAGAGAGCAGCAGAAAGGAGACCCGGGGCCACTCTGGGGCTGCCAGCAGGAGGGTCCAGAATCAAGGCAGGGAACTGGAGCTTCCTGCTTTGAGATCTAGGACCTCACAAGTTCACACTCCTGGGACAGAAGACCTTACACCTTTGCAGGCTGCTTGGGGTCTCCCACTAGCACAAGCTGTGGGAATAATTCTTTTTTTTTTGGTGCTGGGGATGGAATGAACTCAGGGCGTCATGCTTGCTAGGCAGGCACTGTAACCACTGAGCTAAATCCCCAACCCTAACCTGTGGGAGACAATAATGACAACTAAGGCCACAACTGTCGAGTGCCCACTCTATGCCAGGCACTGTGTCATCTTTGCTGTCTGCTGACTCCAAGAGTAACCAAGTCTACAATCCTCTCTCCAACACCTGGGAACAGATATGTTGGGGGTCTGACTTCGTCCACCCGACAAAGCTAGTGTGATTAAGCTAGGGCAGATGACACGACACCAGGGATCTGAGGAAGCCCCCGTAACCACACACTTGGATCCTTCTGCAGTCAAGGGCAGGAACAGCCCTCCCACCTGAGGAAAACCAAGGGTCAGTTCAGACTCTGCATGAAATAAGTGCTGTGCACTGAGGTTAAAACTGCTACCAAGTAAGTTTCCTACTAAATGAGTTCCCTACAAGCCTTCTGTTCTCAGAGAGCCTGGGATTTTAGAACCGCAGATCAGGGCCTATGTCACTGCACTCTTTTTGCAAATGGGGAACCCTGTTCCTGGTCTCTGAATTAGGAAGCCGCGGGGTTGGGATTTGAACCTGGCAGCACCTTGGCTGTTTTCATCACCATGGAGTCTCTACAGCGGGGTCAGTACCAGCCATAGAAGAGGGGCTGAGACTGCATCAGGGAAGCTTTCTGAATGAAGCCTGCGGGAGGACAGAAAAGCCAGCTCCATGCCCTCAGAGAGGCATCATCCAGTATGCTGGCTGACTCTAAAATGTCCTCCAGGGGTCTCTGTCTCCCGGCACAAGCCCTTGTGCCACCCTCGCCCCCAAGTGCGGGCTTCAAGCCAGCTCTTGTTTCACCTAGGGAGCAGATCCCTACTGCCTTTGTGGCCTGCATGTCTTGCTAAAGTAGGCCTCTGAGCTGAAGAGTTCTGAGCGGCAGGGACTGAAAGGCCTCCAGGCAATGGCCAGTTAGGAGTGGAGGACACTGAGCACAGCCCCACACTACCATGCTCCGCCAAGAGCCGCATGAGCCTGAGCCTACAGACGGGACCACAGCCCTGGCCACCACGCGGGCTGCAGACTGACGAGAGACCTTGAAGCACAGGACACAGCTGAGCCGCACCTCGACTCCTGACCCCCAGTGGCTGTCAGATAATGGGCTGCTGAGTCTGTGGTCCTCTGTTATATCACAACAGATAACCGATCCAGCCAGGGGTCTGTGGTCTTCTCAGTGCCTTCCCCTCCGAGGCAGTCTCTAGCAAAAGTTTCTGTCATCACCTGTTCCTTCATCCCGGGATGACATGTAAGTGTGGAGCATGGAAGTGCCTCGCTCCCACCGCATGCTCTGCACAAGTTATCCACAAGTTCCAGAGACACCTGATCACCAGCTGGGCTGGGGTGCCAACGGGGAAGGAAATATTTCCGCCTGTCCACAGGACAGCGCTGAGTTCAGGAGGGAACTGCAGGCGCTGTTCTGATGGGCACAATTATTCACACCAGTTTCCTCCCCAGCCCCATCTCTGTGAAATTGCCCACTCGGAAGAGGCCTAACTCCAGGCAGTTCCCAATGAGCGCTTGTTGAGTGCTGACGGTGCTGGGCACTGTTCACATGACCATACTGTGTCTATCCTACCGGAACCCCGGGCGGTAGGTCTTACCATAAACCTCATTTGACAGACAAGGAAACTGACGCATAGAGGGGTTCTGCAAAGAAACCTATGGGATGCCACTGCCCCAGTCACCCAGTGGCTTTACCAGAAACAACCTGTTTTAAAGCAGTGGAGTGCAGAACTTAGAGAAACCAGCTCAGAGGCTGGAGCTGGGTATAATCCAAGCTCAGCTTCTCTCCAGCTGGACGATCTGTGGACAGCTCTGTTTGCCCACGGTGACATGGAAGGATGACAGCAACTACCTCCAGTTCAAAAGACCACACAGGGCCTGGCTGCTCATGGTGCATAAAACACAGCAGCCACTATTAATGTGACTATTTAAAAAAAAATTTTTTTTAATATTGGGACTTGAACCCAGAGCCTTGTGGGTGGTAGGTAAGCACTCTACCACGGAGCTACATCCTCCGTGTCCCCCTACTTTTTTGAGATGGGGTCTTGCTAAATTGTTCAGGCTGGCCTTGAAATTGCCTTTTCCCTGCCTCCGCCTCCAGAGCAGCTGGGATTATAGGCATGGGCCACCACACCTGCTTCATTCTGACTACTTTTAATCAAACACTGCTTTGCGAAGCTGACCACTGCAGGTCCCTGTGAGTGACCTGAACAGAGACCCACACCAGGAAGGGAACATGAGCGTCACGAGTGGGGACAGATGGTTCAATTGCGAGGCCTGCAAGAGTTGTGCCACCCAGCAGGAGTGCCAACTCATGCTATGGGCCCCCAGAAAGTGAGGTCCCAGAGGACTTGGGTGGGGAGTGCAGAGGACCCTGGAAGCTGAGGGTCTTATTGGGTAGGTCAAGCAAAGCAGATGGCACCCCATCCCTCCTCTCCCCACCTGGTGGGCAGGGAAAAGATGATGGTCTTGGAGAGCCCTCAGCAGTGGCTGCTCTCCCTGCACTCACCTCTGCAGCTGCTTCCCCGCACCGTCTGTCACCAGCATGCCATTCTCCATTTGTTTTGCCTCCTTCCCTGGACCACTTACTCCTGTCACCCCTGGCAAGGGAGAGACGAGGGACACAGTTGGTGTTTCAAGAGCTGAGCAAGGTCGAAACTAAAGACAAGAAAACCCCCATGTCGGAGAAGAGTGAGCCGATGAGCTGGCCACCAGGACACAGCCAGGCTCTCATGCTGCATCTAGAGCTGGGTCCCTCGGGGCTGGGATGGTGCCAGGCAAGGCCACATGAGCAGAAGGTCCTGGGCTTGGGCAGGTGCCCTGTGCTGGTGGTGATGAGTAAAATCCAGCCTGGCTGGTAGGTAAATTTAGCCAGTAGAATGGGCATGCAAAGAACCATGCAGAGCCCTCTGGTTGCCAAGCACCCCTAATTGGGGGTGATACTCAAAATAAAAACCAACCAGTTCGACAAGGGCATCAGCTCCTGCAGCAGGCGTTAACCTTTTGGTGGACAGATCCCTTGGGCCCAGGGTAGGGCTGAGTCCCCAACAACAAGGAAGTATTTCAATACGTAAACTGATGAGGCCACTGCAGAGCACCCCACCTGGACGGGCCCCAGTCACAGAAGGAAGCACCTAGGATCAGCAGAGATCCCCGGAGCAGTAGCCAGGACGATGGCTGGCAGTTTTTAGGGGACTGTGCTGCATGGAATAGAAGAGCTCTTCCCATCTTCAGGACTCAGGAAAGCGTTATCATTACTATGCCCACTCTGCACTGATTTCCTCCTCTTTGGTGCCAGGACAGAAAGGCGAGTACAGCACAAAGCAGCAGAGGCTGCCTGGGAAGAGACCAGGAGTGAGGCTGCAGATGGGATAAACACGCCGCCAGCAGCATGGTCAGGGCAATCCAGCAACACGCTGGTATGACAGGAGCACATGCAGAATGCAAAAAGCCAGGCTCTCGGAGGTGACAGCCACAGGGAGCCACGGGCAACGCTGGAAGGAGGAGGCAGCTAGGGATGGCTCCTGCAACAGGGCAGCTGCCCTGCGCCAGGAGTTCTCGATTGTGGCTGAGAATGAATCTCTGAGGGCGAGGGCGCCTTATAAATGAGCAGACGCCCCGGGTCTAGCCCGGGTACCCACAGTGACTCTGAGCTAGAGCAGTCAGGTAAGAAGGGCGGAGCCTCAGCTTGCACATCTACAAAAGAGAACAGAAGCAGAGCCCGCCCTCACACTCAGGGGCTGAAACAGGATCAGGTGTTGCACCTGGCACAGCCGGTGCTCCGTGAAAGAAATGACTGCGGTGCTTACCCTAAGTGCGTTTGTCAATGTGAGCTACAGAGAATTCTGGGCAGGGCAGGGACTGGGAATCATTGCTTCAACATTCCCTTCAATGTCAGCATCTGTTCTTCTTAAACAAATAATAAGCCACAAAAACAAAAGCAGCCTATCATCCAGGAAGGAAGAGTGGTAACAAGCAGGACTTCCCATGCAGCTGCATGCAGTCAGCACTCAAACACACACACGACGCTGGGAGCCAAGGGTGGCCACAGCCATCTTCCTCTGGGCAGAGAGCCTGGCCTAAAGGTGGCATGCTTCAGACACCCTCTTTCCCATCTGGATGCCCTGGCCTTCCCCTCTCTGCAGGTCAATCCTGCAACCCACCGGCTCTCCACAGGAACTCCCCTGGTGGCTTCCTGGGCTGCCACACCTTCTGCCCACTTGCTGGCACCAGGATGCTGGTGCCAGAGCTCTCCAGCTGGGGATCTGGAAAACTCAGCTCTGCTAGGGGCTGAGGGTCTCATGGGAGGTACAGCAAGAGGCTAGTTCACCATGCTGCCATTGCCTTCTCAAGGGGCCTCTTCTTTCTCCCCCCCAGGCAGGCTGCCCTGTAGATGCCAGGCTCCTTTGGCTAAGGATGGCCCTGTCCGAGTCCCCAGGACTCTGCATTATATCATGACCACAGGGCCATGATGATCCCACCTGGTCCATCCTCAAAAGGTCTGTGAAGATTCCCAGAGTTTCCAATCCCTGACTTCGACCATTTTTCTTTTTTTGTCTAAGGTGGCCAGAGTCAGCTTTTTGCCTGGAAAGAGCCCTTGGTCTGGAACCTTTGCCCCACATCACCAGACAGAGGAGCAGGAGGGACAGCCCAGTTAGCACTGGACTCTGCTGGGAAGCACCCCTGCTCCAACCCCACCACCACTCACCCTGCGCCGTCTCAGCCTCAGCATGTCATGACCATGCTCTGGGACACTTGGGTGCCTTTCGCCATCCACCTACTGTGTGCCAGGCCCTGCACACTGCAGTCTGTGACCCCATGACAATAAAGCTTAGCCAAGGCCCAGCACTAGAGCTGGGGAAACACAAACTATATCCCCAGCACCAACCACAAAACCTGGAGGTGAAAAGGCACAGACATGCAATGACAATCCCAGACTGCCGTCTGCAGTCTACAAGCACAGCTAACCACAACCCAGGCACTACTGACCTTCCTCCTCCTTGTCCACCACTCTGCTGCCTGGGGAGTCAGGAGATCCAAGAAACTGTTAAGAACTCAGACAATACCCTTCCCTATGTGTCCCTAAATGCCCAGAGGGAACGAATGGTTACTCTTCTCAGAAGGGGGAGGGGCCAGGACAGCTGAGAGGACTGCGCTACTGGTGCCTCAGTTTCCCCATCCCAAGCACACCACCTGAGATCAGCTCCTTTCTCCAAAATGCCTGTCTTTAAACATTGAAAGAGCTAGAAGCCGAGTGTGGTACCATTGCGTGCCTGTGACCCCAGCACTTGACGGCTGAGGCAGGAGGATCAGGAGTTCAAGGCCAGCCTATACTACCATCTCCAAAAGAAAAAGGAGTTAGAAAATTAATGCTACAGAATAACCTTCCACCTTTTTATCTGTTTTCATGGCACCAGAGGGAAGAAAAGAATTGTAGTGAGGTAGGGCAGGCGTTAGGCTGGGAGGTGGCGCCGGCCTCGGCTCCAGACACGACCTTTGTTGCTGGAGGGCAGGTACCTCACCGAAGAGGAGTCCAGGCCCAGGGAAACTTACACGGGGGCAGCCACACAGGGATCTCAGAAAAGAGGGAAAGGAGGTGATCGGGCTCTGATATCATACCAGACCCTCCGGGAATGGATGTGGCCCTTTTCTCAGGCCCTGCGACTCCCTTTATCACTACATTTACCACTAAGACGTCCTCCATCATTTAGGGTTTGCTTCCCATATCAGACTTGGGCTGGCCCTTTTCCACCGTTCTACTCTTGGCACCTGGATGTGCACTGAACGACTCTGGGGAGAAGTACCACTCCACAGGGTGGCTTGGGTGCCAGGGCCCTCTATATACACACCAAGGGGCAGAGGGGCAGGCAGACAAGTGCACAGCCAGTGAACACGCAGAGCCGACCTTCCAGTGCCACAAGGGCATCGGTGAAGCCACGTCAGTAACCTCCCGTACTGAGTATCTACAAAGCTGGCTTCCATACTGGGCCCCAGAGAAACCGATACAATCAGCTCGTGTTTTCCTCTAATGTGGGATATTTATGCTGCTTTACTAAAAGCCAAAACCATCTGAAGCATAGGGTTGTTTTTGGTTTTGTTTTTTTCCAGTCCTGGAGATTGAACCCAGGGCCTTGGTACTGAGCTACATTCCTAGCCATTTTTATTTTGAGACAGGGTCATTAAATTGTCTTGGCAGGGCTCAAACTTGTGATTCTCCTGCCTCAGCTTCCCAGAGTGTGGGGATTACAGGCCTGTACCACCAGGCCTGGCTAACAGATTGTTTCTACAGGATACAGCCTGAACAATCCAGGTGTAGTCCACTGCCTCACTTATTTAAGGCATACTACCAAGTGGCTGTGGAGCTGTTCTCAGTGCAGGGGACACAGAGGGAACCAGTAAACAAACCAGCAGACCCCGAATTTACTGCCAGGCGGTTCTAAGTGCGACAAAGAACATAAAGCAGGGTGCCACGTGGCAGGTCCCAGTGCCAGCAAGTCAGGTCTGTCCCCACGCTGAGCCCGAAGTGCAGCCTGGGCTGAGCTGAGCCTCCTGCCGGCACTCACCACAGCGCCTCAGAGGCCGTTCGTGCCGATGCTGCCTTCATTCGGGAAGGGTCTGGACCTCGGCCCGGCCCAGGGCCAGCAGGCCGGCCTCCCTTGGGGGAAGAATTCAACTCGCCGCTGTGTAGGAGACACCTCATTGTTGACCAAAAACGGAATTGACTGGCTGTACCACCCAAGCTCGTGCTCAAGTCGCAGCTGCAAAAGTTCTTCCTCACAAGAGGAGGCGGCTCAGGCCCTGCAGAGCGCTGAGAGGACCGTGTAGCCCAGTCCCTGTGAGGGCAGCTCTGAGGCTGCTGGGCGGTGTTCACAGCACTTTCTGCAAAGCGGGAGGTGCCAATGATGATCCAAGGGAAGAAAAGAAAGCAGGCCGGTGGGGGTGGGGGTGGGGCTGCTGTTATTGTTCGCCATCGTCCCCCCTTTCTGACTTTTCCAGGCCTTTCTCCCTGACGAGGTCAAAGCCATTCTACACAGTTCTCCATCTGCCCCCAACCCGCCTTCTTTCTCCACTGTGGAGGGACGGGAATGGGGTCAAGTCACGGCACCGTATGATATTTAGCAGCTTTGCCAGGCTCTAGCCAGTAGAGATAGCCATAGAAACTCCCAATCCAGTGGTGACGGCAGAAAATATCTCTTGACATGGCCAAATGCCAAATGTCATTGCTGCTCATTGTGGGAAATCCCTGATCTGGGTTTTAGGTTCCTAAAGAAGAAATGTAGCTCAGTGGTAGAGCACCTGTCAAACATGTGTGAGGCTCTGGTTTCATCTCTAGCACTGTGAAAGAAAAGAAGAAGAAGCAACCAGCCAGGTACAGTGGCGTAGATGGGTAACCCCACACTCTGGGAGGCTCAGGCAGGAACACTGCAAGTCTGAGCCAAGACCGGGCAACTTAGCAACTTCGTGAGACTCTGCTTAAAAATAAAAATTAAAAGGCCTGGGAATACAGGTCAGTATGAAGGCCATGGGTTTAATCCCAATACTATAAACAAGTAAATAAACAAACTAAAGTTACAAAAAGGTTTTCTACCTCTCAAGTATGCAGGTTAATAAACCAACTTGTATACATCTCTTTGCTGTCCAAAATAAGTAATACATAAATTTCCTAGAAACCAGTATAGTAAGCATCCATTTGCATCTCCCCTTTGCCATCACACTGAGAAAGAATCACCCCAACCAGCCTGCCTTCAGCCTGGGTGTTGAATCCAACCAGGAATAAATGTTTCCTCTTTAAGAGGAGCCAAAAATGTGGCTCAACAGACCCAAGGTCCCTGGCTGGCGCTGGCCAAGGCTGAGCAGAACAAGGCCTGGACACCAGGACTTCAGACGGAGCCTTGAAAAGGGCCACCTGGTTTAAGGCCCGCAAGCTAAGGATGTTATGTGTCCCACCTGGCCAAAGATGAGGTGGCTGACCTGGGGATGTGAACCCACAGAAGGATTAGGGTGGCAGGTGGTATTCTTATCACCAAACTAAGTGCCAATGTGTACAGAAAATAATAAAGAAACAGGCCCCTTTTAATGTTCTGTACAAACTGCTTTGAATATGTTCATTGCTGGGGAGGAGGGAACAGGGCAAAAACCATCAGAGTCAACAGAGTTTAAGGATGTTCTTTGATTGCCTGGATGGAATGGTGGGTAGGGACAGAGACACCGGCAGATATAGAGAGATAGAGAGACAGACAGACAGACACAGAGACAGACTAACCATCCTAGAAAAAAGATTCAATTAAACCCATATACCTTGATCTAGAAAGCAAAGCATTATTTTTGCCTCAGTGTAGCCTACCAAGTAGATCAGTGAAGAGAAGCTGCCATGACCCCATCATTCGGGCTAAGAGTCTGAGTCAGGAGATCCTGCAGCAAGATCAAACAGTCTAGACTTCAGGTAGAACCTTCCAGCTGCAAGGGCATGAGTGTGTGGAGACACATTCCAGTCACAGAATTTAAAAGCTGAAGGGAATGTCAGTCATCACACACAGCAAAAACAAAAAAACCCACAAGCACAACTTTTCTCTTAACACACAAGAAGACATCACAAGATGTCACATATCATAGAGTCCATTTATACAAGAAGCCCAGGCTAAGCCAATCTATGGAGACAGAGAGAAGATTAGTGCTTGGGTGGGACTTGGGGGCTGGCAAAAATGCAGGGATTGCTAATGGGTATGGGGTTTCCTTTTCAGGTGAGGCGGAAATATTCTATGAGTGTGGTAATGGCTGCATAACTCTGAATACGCTAATAGTCACTGGATTAAGTGACTTTCAGTGGGCAAGTTATATAGTATGTGAATTCTATCTCAACAGATCACCTGTTAAAAAACACGAGGCAAGCTGGGCGTGGTGGCACTGCCTGTAATCCCAGCACTCCAAAAGGCCGAAGTAGGAGGACGGCAAGTTTGAGCCCAGCCTTGGTAACTTCCTGTAGCTCAAGAACTACCGAAGGGATGAGGATGTGGCTCAGGGCAAAGGCCCTGGCCTCAATCCCCAGAAAAGTCCAGACCTTCTGAGGAACGGCGTTCCTCTGGCTGGCTCCTGCCCATGCCTGTCACCTCCTCACAGGAGCTTTCCTGGCCACCCTGCTTAAGCAGCCAGCTGGGCACCCCACCACTCCCTGGCCTTTTAGCCTGCTGCTTTTTTCTTCACAATGCTTAACAGAACTGGAAATCACCTTCATTCAATTTGCTTTTTGTCTTTCTTCCCCTCTAGACTTTAAGGTCCACAAGCATAGTGCCCTGCCTCTACCTCCAAAACCTTGAATGGTACTGTTTAGGGTTGACCTGGGTCCCCTAAAATTCATGTTGAAGCACTCACCCCCACACCTCAGAATGTGACTATATTTAGGGACAGGATCACTGTAGATGTACAAGGAGTGATTAAAATATAAGGTGAATATTTACATTTAAAAATTGATTATAGTAAAAGACACATTGCCATTAATCCCCCTCAAAGTACTCCCCTTGCTCCCAACACATTTTTCCCACCACTCCTGCTACTTTCTGGAAACGCTCTTTTGTGAGTATCTTTATGAGATGCGATACAAAAAAAGATGGTGAATGTTGTTGCCAAGTGCCATCCAAAGTAAAGGCAGGATCGTAAAAATATTACAGTGTGTCCTCATCTATCTCATTCCCTGGATCTGGCACCTACAACATCTGGCTCTTCCTCAAAGTCAAAATGACCACAAAAGGTAAACATTTTGAACTGATTCAGTACATCAAGGCAGACACCACAATGTAACTAAAAACACTCACAAAAGAGGTTCAGAAAGTGGCAAGAGTGATAGGATAAGTGTGTTCAAAGTGAGAGGGAATATTTTGATAGGGATTAATGGCAATGTGACATTTACTGTGATACATTTTTAAAAATTTAAATATCCCCCCTACTTTTTGATCATACCTAGTAATTGCTAAAATGAAGTCATACTGCATGAAGGTGGGCATACTATAGTACAAACTGGCTTCCTTATGGGGGGCGGATTTGGAGACGGGGGTACACTGAGAACACCATGTGAAGAGGAAGGCAGAGAGTGAGTTGGGGATGCCAGACTGCCAGCCCACCTCCCACATCAGATCAGGCCTGGAGAAGATTCTCCCACTTGGCCCTCACAAGGAGCCACCCTGCCCACACTTTCATCTTGGACTGTGAGGAAACAAATTGTTGTTTAAGTCACCCAGCCTGTGGTGCTATGCAAGAGCAGCCCTGGGAAAATAATACAAGTATTTAACACCCAGAGCAAGTACTCAATAAAACCCTGAGTGACCAAATAAACGAATAGCAAATAGCTCCTTCTTGGCAACCCCAGGGCCCCTTGGGCTGCTGGGCTGCATAACTCCGGGCCCTTCACACACAGCTGGGAGTGGGGCTTGCCTGTGGGAAGATGTACAGTGGGGCCCTGTAGCCACGCCCCTGAGGGCAGTCTATCTGTGGCTTCTTTGGGGATAAAGTGTGCAATGGACATGGCCCAGAGGACATACCCCAGAGGCCAGGTGGCAGACAGGTGACCGCCCTTTTTAGCAATACCTGAAACCAAAGCAGGGTCCCCTAGACAAAAGGCATGACTGTGTGGGGCACAGAGAACGCATCGGATGACATCTGCCCTGTCCACGTCAGTATGGGTCCCACCTCTCAGATAGGAGGTGAGCGCAGGAATCTCCGAGACAGCAGTGTGACTGATAGGACACAGCGCAGCCTGAGAAGGCTGCAAACTCACCCCGTACTTGAATCAACCGGTGAGAGATGGCAGGATTCTTAGAAGTCCGCCCTGCCCAGAAGTCTGCAAAGCTGCCCCAGACCGACCTGCTTTCAGATTCCAGCCTGGTGTGTGTGTGTGTGTCGGGGGGTGGATCCCACACGAGGTGGCTGGGAATGGGCAGGTCTGCTGTGACCCACAAAGACCATGGCCAGACTTTCCTCAGGGCCCTAACGGTAACAGCTACCATTTACGGAACACTCAGGAAGGATTGGACAATGGCCAAAGGCCCTGAGTCTAGCAGACACAGAACCTGCACCCTGTGCCAGGAGGTTCTTCCTGCTGTCACGCTGCCTTATTGGTGAGGACATGGCTGAGGTGTCTGAAGGACAAGCCTGACGTCACAGAGCTGGTTAGAGAAGCAGCTGGGATCTGAACCCAAGGCTGGTGACCCAAGCGTATCTCAGTGCTTGTGCTTCATCTGTCCTGAGCTTTACCGTGTGCCATCACCATATCTCAGTCTCCGCAGAGGCAGAGGGACTACAATTACCATCCCTGTTTTTGCTATGAGGACCCCAAAGCTTGTGGACTCAAGGCTACTTTACAGGGAAGACTGGTTCCTGCCCTTAGGTCAGCTGAACCAAAGCCTGGTGCTCTTGGGACCTGGGACCTGGGCTTATGGTACAGAGTCCCCTCTCCATCCAGCTGGTTCTCTGGCTGGTCCCTGGGAAGCCTGCCTTGCTGCCCACCCTGAGGCCTGCAGGAACCTCCAGCACCCTGCTATCTTACCGTCGTCCTCTGAGGCTTGCTCCTGCTCCGTGCTGGCATATGTGCGCAGGAACTCAGCGAAGGCTCCGTCCCGGGCCAGCAGCTCCTGGTAAGAGCCCATCTCTGAGATCTTGCCACCACTCATGACAACAATGACATCCACCTGTGGCAAGTAGCCGATGCCATGCGTGACCAGGATCCGAGTCTGCAGGGCAAAGCAGTCACCCAATTACGGGAACTCGCACGAGGGAGACGGCCTGATTTGGCACAATGATGGCTACGGGATCACCAGACCTTGGGCAGCAGCACTCAAATCTGAAGGCGGGACACATGTACCTGGGACAGCAGCAGGCTGTGGCCAGGGTCTGTGTGCTGCGGCCTGCCCTGCACCAGGGGACAGGCACAGAGCTGCAGAGCAGGGCGTGTAGCAGGGAACAAGATGGACAGAGATCCCAACTCAGGCCCCAGTATGGAGGAGAAATGAACAGAACAAAGCTGCGTTCTGGACGGTGCAGGCACAGCCGAAAAAGGGAACCATGAATTGGGACTGTGTGGGGGGTGCAAGTTAACAGGGCTGATGGGGAAGGCTGGTGGGAGCCACACAAAAGAATGATACACTTGCAGAAATATTTGCATGCAATGGCCTCATTTTTTTTAAAAGCAACTTTCCTCGTCCCCTTTCCCTAAAAGCCACTACAAAATGTGTATATTTATTTCCTTTCTTTGTATTTTATTTCATTCATTTATTTTGCAGTGCTGGGGAACATTTATTTATCTACAGGTGTGAAAGTTTATGGGAAGACGTTCACTCACCTATTAGTCAGCCACATTTCTTCTTACAGGGCCAGATAGGAAATGTTTGTGGCTTTACGACAGGCTGGCTGCACTGCACCTCAACAAAGCTTTACTCACAGACACTGCTATTTAGACTTAATACAATTTTGGCAGGTCACAAATTATTGGTTAGATCCCCCTCCACCTTTTTAAAAATGTAAAAACCGTTCTTAGCTTGCCAACCTCTGGATTCAAAAACAAGTTAGAGGCACAGGACGCCAGGATCCGTAAATGTGTGTACACACATACACGAACGTGTGCATCTCCTTGTACTCTTCGATTTTGTTACCAGGGGCATGCATTCCTTTGAAAAGCTAAAAAATATTCAAGAGCTTTTGCAGTGACTGTTAGTGGTGTCCTCAGGACTGCTTATAACAGGTTAAGTGCCATGATGCTGTCTATATAGGCATGACATGGTAATGCTATTTCAAAAGTTTACACACATAGCAGGATGACTCAAAGAAACACAAAAATCTCTAAGTGGCAGGACTATGTATAATTCTTTTTGTTTTCCACAAACTTCAATATTCCTCTATGGGCATGTGTGTTTATACTGGGAGGTGGACCAGTGTGCCCCTCCTTCCCTCACTGCACCCCCCGGCCCCCACCAGGAACTATTTTCTATCACATTAAGGCGTCCTGGTGAATTTCGTACTCCAAACCTTCACCCCCAGGTCACCTCAGCTTGGAAGTGGAGCTATGTCAGCCCTGGGAGGCCACAGGGTGGGATTTCCATCTGGGAGCCAGTCCCACGATTTAATCGGGAAGAGAGGTCGCCTTGGGCTAACAGAGGCAGGGAATTCAAGTCAGTGCCAAGGACTTACCCTATAAAGGCGAGTGCAAGTCGGCTTCCAAGGGAAGCATGAGAAATGTGTTCAAGTCCAATTAAAAAAAAGCCAGGGAAGTAGAGGGTTCCTAAAGGGCACACATCCTGACTTAACCCAAGTGCAGGAAGGCAACTCACCTTATTCTTCAGCATCCCCTTGGGGCCAATCACGTTTTCAAAAATGTGCTTTCCCACGTGGGCATCCACGGCTGAGAGTGGGTCGTCAAAGAGGTAAATGTCTGAGTCACAGTACACAGCCCGGGCCAGGCTCACACGCTGCTTCTGGCCCCCAGACAGGTTCACGCCCTGGGAGAAACACGCACAGAGGATGGGTGTCCCGGAAATGCAGACAGCTACTGACAGAGCTGCTGCGGGGGGGCATACAGGACCCAGCTGGACCACAGGGCTACGTCCCAGCCCTATCACACCATGAAAGCATCACGGGTGCGCACAGTAGCAGTTCCACCCTTTCCGTGACAGGTGGCTCAAAGCCACTGCCATGTCTGGCTGGGGACCTCAGTTGATAACCACTGGGCCTGCGTGGCAGAACCCAAGATCCCTGGTAACTGTTCTTCCTTTCCAAGGAGCTGCAGATTTACCTCAACTAAAAGAAATCATTCACTAAATCAAAGGGCTGATGGAGCTGCTGATCCATGACTGACAACAGACAGGAACGTGCTTTGCAGATTTTTGTTTTTTTTTTTTAAATTTTAAACCAAGAACATGTTGTGCTTTGCACTCTTAACCTTCTAGGAAATGATCACTGCTCTGCAAAGTGTGCACTCTGAGCATGCACTAGACCAGGGGCACTAGGGTAAATCAGCTGGGCAGGTGGCAGGGGAGGTGTCTCCAGGCTGGGGAGGACACTGGCAAAGGCCAGGGAATGGGAAACCTGGGAGTAGGAGCATGGTGTGGGGTGGAGGGGCAGAGTGTGGGAAGCACAAAGAACAACTGCTTTTCAGAAGACCAAATGAATCAGGCACAGTCGTGCACGTCTGTAATCCCAGCTTCTGGGAGACTGAGGCAGGAGGTTTCCAGATTCAAGGTAAGCCTGGGAAATTTAGTGATTTAGCAAGATCTGTCTCAAAATAAAGTGTAGCTTAGCAGCAGAACATCCCTGGTTCAATCCCCATTATCACCTAAATAAATAAGTGACAGACGGTAGCAAGTAAAAACAAGGACACAGGAGTCTCCTCCGCTCTACTACTCTCTGGCTGTGTGGCCTCAGGCAAGTCATTTAGCCTCTCCGGGCACCTTCCTCTCCTCAACCATTAAATGGGAATAACAACAAATCCCATCTGGTGGTGTTGCTGTGGGGACAAAACAGGAAAAATACTCAGCATGGGAACATGGGCGCTAGGTGCAGAGCAAGGGCTCCATATGTTACCTTTATTAGTATCTGCTTTGACAGGGACTGTGCACAGGTGACATACCCACAGCCCTCCTCCCTGTATCGTACCTTCTGTCAACCTTGCGGTCAAGTGACTGTGGCAGTGGAGTGCACCTCCTGTGACTTGTTTTGTGTATGGAGGGGACAGTGTGAGTTAGGGACACTGCATGCTGGTTTTATCGTCGTTCTCTTGGGCTTCTGCTGTTAGAGAAGAAGAGCTTCCCCTGGGCAGCTGCTGGGCCTCAGCAAGAACCCACGTCAGGGAGAATGAGCCAAACTCCTAGAGCTCTGCTGGCTACAAGCACGGAGCACAGCCTGCCTCCCAGCTGAGTCAGCCTGGGATGCCTGATCACAGCTGCCCACAGACCCACGAACAGGAAAGTAAGTGTTCATTGCTGTAAGTCACTGAGACTGTATGTCTGCTACACAGCCAGAGCTGACTGATCCAGGATCCTCGTGTTGACACCATACCGACCTTCTCGCCGATCTCAGTCCGGTCCCCGCTGGGCAGGATTTCCAAGTCCGGGAGGAGGGCACAGGCCTCTATGACAGCCTTGTAGTACTGTTCCTGCAGCTGGCGCCCAAACAGGATGTTTTCTCGGAGAGAGTCGTTCTGAATCCAGGCCTGTTGGGGGACGTAGGCCACCGAGCCCTACGTGATAAGTGGAGAAGGGGTGAGACAGATAGACAATCACTGAGACAGCAGCCTGCACAGCACTTGCCAGGGAAATCCTACTGTGCATGACATTTTCATTACGACTACTGTTTCGACAAGAGGGAAACTGAGTTACACAGAGATATGTGACCTCAGACTCCGTCTGAGGTCAGTCATTGACTCCAGTATCAGGAGTTAAAGAGCTGAAACCCTGCTGGGCGTGGCTCCGCACACCTCTCATCCCAGCGCCCAGGAGACTGTGAGACGGGAAGATGCCGCAAGTCCAAGGCCAGCATGAACTACATAGCAAGACCCTGTCTCAAAAATCAAATCAAAATGAAACAGAGCTGAAATCCTGAATGCTGAAACTATAGTTATGTATTTAGTAAGTATTAACTAAATACCTATGACAGCAAACAAAGGCTGCCTCCAGAGATTGGGCATCCCTCACAGGGCCAAAAGAATAATCTGGGAAATGCTATGGGATAAAAGCATACAAGGCCTTTCAGAAAAGGCCAGCTGCGGTGGCATATGCCTGTGATCCCAGCACTCTGGAACAGGGGTGGTGAACCTATGGCACGTGTGCCACAACAGGCCGTTTATTATCATTGAAAGCTCTACAAGGTTCACCATCACTGCTCTAGAAGGTTGAGGCAGGAGGATGGCAAGTTCAAGGCCAGCCTTGGCAATTAGTGAGACTTATCTCAAAGAAAAGAAAAAGGATAAAAAACAGCTGGGGATGTAGTTCAGTATGAAGACCCTGGGTTCAAGCTCTAGAAAAGAGAATAGAGGGGAGGGGAGGAGAGTAGGGGAGAAGGGAGGGCTTTAAAATGTAAAGGATTCCTCGAGGAAATTCCTCCAAAGAAATTTAAACAAAGACTTCTACAGCAAAGTGGCCCATATCAAAGGATGTTTTGTTCTTATTTTCACATGACAGAAGGTGTCAAGAGTAGTATGAGGCTATGTCTTTTATGGGTTTTAGTAATAAAAACACTGAGACTGTTAAAAGAATTTGAAAAAGAACAGAAAGGTGAAGGATCAGACAGCCTCACGAAGAAGAGAGAAGAACATCAAAGTCAAAGAAGCAGAGCTGAAGACAAGCAGCACTTCACACCCTGAAGACACAGAAAGGTCAATGTGACTGGGCCTGGGCCTGCGGTCACACGGACCTGCATCACTAAGGCACGGGGATCCACCGAGGATTCTTAGGTAAGGAATTCTAGGAGGACACGGCAGGGTGGGGAAACCAGGGGTCCTGACTCCTGATCTAAATTCTCAGATAAATGACCAAACTGCTGGCTCTAATGCCTGAACTTATAAGGGATCAGACCATCAAATGTCAGACCATCAAACCCAGAGATAATTCAGCCATGGTAGGCACAAGCCATACCAACAAAAACATTCAGAAAAATGATTTTAAATATATTTCTAGCACTGTCTTTACCAGGGCAAAACAACCAGTCACAAATAATTGTCCAACCCCAAAGGTGAATGGTGCCGAGATTGTGGAGACCTAGGTTAATAAAAGAGAAGGCACAGTGGATCCTACTGTGGTGTGGAATTTTCTTTCATTACTCCAGCTCACACTGTCCATTATCTTACTTTATAACATGTGCTTGAAAGTTATGACAGAACAGTTCTTAAAACAACAGTTAAACATCATTAATTTGGACCCAACTATTGTAATGTTTGCTTTCAAAAATGTACCATATAATTGACCAAGGAAGGATTTTGCCCGAAATGAGAACAATGGCATAAGTTATCATTCCCCAATGTGGATTCCATGAGACAGTAGTTCTGACAAGGAAAATAGGTCTTAAAGAGAAAACAAGGTCTGGGCAAATGTACCTGGGATGGGCTGGTTAAACATAGTTAAGTTTTTTTTCTCTTTGCAGAACTTCTCAGAGCCTTTACTTTGTTAATGTTTATTATAAACTTCCAAGAGGGAGGGAGTGAGAGTGTGAAGTATTTCCCAAGCTTGTGAGAGCCTGGGGCCCTCTACTCCCAAAACATCCAGCAAGATGAACTCACTGCACATCGCACTCCAGAAAATGCTGGTGTCAAATTTTAAGAAACTTATTTCTACACCAGCAAAAGCCTCGGCGTAAAGAATTATGTGCAAAACCAGGCCCTTGATTTCCAGTGGGACTTATTTGTACAGGAGCCTCTTAAACTGTCTCTCAAGGAATTTCAATTTAGTTCAAAGTACTCTATTTAAAAGCAATAAAACCACACTGTTCTATCAGCTCCACATTAAGATTTCAACAAACAATATTTAAGCTGTTCCCTCATAAACAATGCTCTAAGAAAATATTCCAACCACGTAACCATTTCAGTTCTGTTTTCAAGGGCACGGTGGCGCACACTGGCAATCCCAGCACTTTGGAATCGCAATTTGAGCCCAGCCTGGGCAACTCAGCAAACCTTGTCTTAAAAAAATTGAAAAAGGGCCAGGGATGCAGCTTGGGGCAGAGGCACTGGCTTCAATCCCCAGTATAGGAGATTTGTATTTGTAAGAAGAGAAACACAGAGAGACCCATAAAGAGAAAGAGCCAGAAGACTGACTTGCAGAGAGACCACGAGATGTAGAAGAGAAGTAGAGACTGGGTGGGAAGGAAGGACCGAGAGTGCACCACAGGGTATGTGTGCACACACTGCGATCACTGAGGCCGAACCGGTGTGGGCACTGTTCTAGGAGCTGGGACACAGCAGGAAATGACTGACCCACATCCTGCCTTCAGGGATGGTGAGGAGCAGGAGAACACAGAGTGCAAGACAGAGAGAGAGAGGGGAACTGAAACTCTGTTACTCTCACTTCACGCTCAGGGACAAACCTAAAGGAGACCAGCTGGGCCTGTGACCTTCCCCTCCAGCCACCCCTCAAGTGCTTGTCCTACCTTCAGAGCCACATGCCCCTCCAGTTTGTCCATCTCTGCCAAGAGGGCCGAGAGCAGAGACGACTTTCCGCAGCCCACCTGACCCACCACGGCCACCAAGGCGCCTTCCGGGATGGAGAAGGTGATGCTGGAAAGAGAGAGTGTGCCTACCTCAGTCCCAGGGTACACAGAGGTAGAAAGGAGTGGACACAGGGGGTGGTCACAAGGATTTAAGGTCTCAAAATTCCTTCCACCATTTCTGTGGTGGAGCCCAGCTCAGCGAGTTGCCTCCGGGCTCTGGGGGTGTATCAGGTGTGAGGAGGTGCTAGGGTGAAATGCATGGGCGGAGGTGAGAGCCCCAGGGAGTCATGTCACACACCCAGAGCTAAATGGAGGGTATCAGGTTTGTAAGACAGGTTGCCTCCAAAAGAGCCCAGCGGGAGAAGCAGGTGAGTCCCAGACACAGACATCAGGCAGGGGGCAACAGACCCAATGGGACAAGGCTGGCTGCAACCAGGGATGGAGACAGCACTGAGCAGGCAGAGGGGTGGCAGCCAGGCCCGGGAGGACCTTAGGAGACTGGTGCGGAGACACCGTTCTTTGCCAGCTGGAAGCCACCAAATGGCCACAGGGGAGAGTGACACGAATTGATCTGAGCTGAGTTTCAGAAAGACATCTCTACAGGCATTGTCCTTTGATAAGTGAGTCAGCAGAGTAACATAAAATAAGCTCAGTGCTCTACCAGCAAGACCAGCTATCACATGAGGAAGAACAGCCACAGCACTCTCATGGAGACTGCAGTCCCACTGGGCTCCGCCTCCAGAAGGGTGGCCTGGCCCGGGCTCCCAGCTCCCACGCCGTTTCTCACCCCAGCGCTCTAGCTCCACTGTGTTAGCAGGGACACCGGTAGATTTGTTTTCTTTCCTTCTTTCTTTTTTTATGCTGGAGATTAAACCCAGGGCCTTGTGCATGCTAAACATGTACTCTACCGCTGAGCTACATCCCCAGCCCTGAAACACAAGTAGATTTTGTGCTCGTTAATTGTTCAAGTCTTGTGACCCTGCTGCTGGGTGATGCAGCTTATTCTCTCCTCCCTGCGCTAGGTGGGGGAAGGGTTTTAGGCCATAGTGGACAGGAAGCCCGGGGAGGGCACACCTGC
Organism: Hystrix cristata; assembly: GCA_004026905.1. Taxonomy (NCBI): domain Eukaryota; kingdom Metazoa; phylum Chordata; class Mammalia; order Rodentia; family Hystricidae; genus Hystrix; species Hystrix cristata. Next base: position 95,107 of record PVJO010001170.1, read on the forward strand.
CATCGTCGTGGAGAGACTGGAATATTCTCCTAGGCTGAGAGAGGGAGGGGCTGAACAGAGGAAGGTTTCAGGGGCTCTAGGGGGGCAGAGCAGCTGGAATAGGAAGGCCTTTGAGACTGGAAGGAGGGAGAGATGGGGCCCCAGATTAGCTGTGGGTACAGCTTAGGGGTACAGATTAGCTGTGAAGCAGGGCAAAGGGGAAAGGTACAAATAAAACAGGTAGGATTTAAATTAGACACAAGTGAGAACTTCCTAGATATGCAACCTCACTAAGAATTTTCAACAGAGGTAAAAAGGACTCTTCTCCAAAGAGTTTGTCTCCTGCTTGATAAAACACGGCAGAAATTTGGCTACCCAGCCATTTGGCCGTTTTCTGGGAATTCTGTAAGAAGGCCTAAGAGAATTCTGAAGCAGGAGGGAGATGAATGTGATAATCCATCCACCTGTAATTCCGGCACTCTGGGAGGCTGAGGCAGGAGGACCACAAATTCAAGCCCAACCTGGGCAACTCAGGGACTTAGACTCTGTCTCAAAATAAAAAGGGCTGAGGATGAAGCTCAGGGCAAGACCCTGGGTTCAATCTCCAATAAGAAGAAAGAGAGAGAAAGGAGAGGGAAAGAGGGAAGGAGGGGACCCATGCCAGTCACCCAGGGAACAAGGCCAATTTCCTTTCTTTCTTTCTTTTTAAGGCCAATTTCCTGAATACAGTATGCTGGGGGAAGATAAGGACTGCAGTGGACAGAGTCCAGGTAGGAAGGTGGTCCCAGGCAAAGAGGGCCATGAAGAGAACTGAGAAGAACAATTCCATCCTAAACAGAAACATGGTGGGCAGATGATACATCCCAGCACAGCAGCTGTGGACTCCAGCTGGTCACCAGCATGCCCAAGCCCTCCAGGCACACTGATTGGTTCTGGAAGGAGGAGCACGTGATCAAGTCTGGACCAGCAGGAGGCTGGGAGCCGCCTACTGGTGCACACAGACACATTGACTGGTTTAGGGAGAAGCATGGGATGTAGATGGGGTAATAGGAGGTAGGTAGCCTCCTATCCAGTACACCTGGAACTGCAGAGACTCTGCCACCCCACAGGACAGGAAGTCTGAGAATGAAGCAGAGAGGGAAGTGGAACAAACCACGGATGGGTAGAATTCTGACAGCACAGGCTGAGACCCTAGATCACAAGGTATCTGAAAGCAGAGCATCTCAGTTATGAGGGCCCAAAATCTCCTCTGCTGCCTAGCTGTACCAGTTCCCATCACTTATACTCAGGGGGACCCTCTGTGCCAAGCACATTCTCACGTGCTCCTCACAATGGCCAGTGAATGTGACTAGACATATTCTGGAATGGGTAAACCGGGGCTCAGAAAGACAAATCTGCTCAAGGACACAGAATGGCTAGAATTTGAATCCGGTTTGCCCAGAGCCCTGCAGCTCTCTCCCTGCCATGTGTGACTGTGCCCTGGCTTACCCGTTCAGCGTGGGGGCTTCGCCTCTGGCCCATGTAAACGTGGCATTCTTCACAGTAATGCTGTTCGCCCCCCCAGCTGGAAAGCATCAGAGACAACATGTCAGGCACTGAGTGTGAGCAAACTGCTTTTTTCAGTTTTTCCTTATCAAGTGGTTTAACCTCAGATGCCAGACGCTAATGGCACTAGCCCTTATCTGGTGACATCGGCCACAATTCCTGAAAGAGAACACTGATCTGCAGTTTTGGAGGTGGCTTCAGACCCAGAAAGCAACTGGAAACCGCAAGAGGGTTGGCCCTACGGGACAGGAGGCCCAGCTCGGAGAGGCCTGTGGTGCAGGGGCCCACACGGGGTACTTAGTGCAGCTCCAGGATGGCTGAGCAGCAGCCAAGGTTAACAGGGAGAGGGGAACAAGCAGTGCCCACAGGCACGTTTCTCCCCACCCAGGGTGGCCCATTGTGTGGGGGTTTTCCGCACATTCAAAATGGGGTCCCCTGCTCTTCAACTGCTGGGTCCTGGGATGGTCTCCCAATGCTTCTTGCTGCCTCCCCTCCTTTTCTCCAGTCCTATCACCCTGCACACCTTCTGGCAGGTCAGTCTTTCTGAAAGAGCAGTCACAACAAACTGGACACAAGCAAGTTGTGAACAGGAAGTGTGGCAGGCAGGCTGGGGGAGGGACAAAGTCTAAGATGAAGCCCGAATTATATGGTCCCAGGGAGTCCCTGGCTCCTGGCTTCTCTGTCTCCATTCCCTTGTTTTCCTTTTACTTCCTATACCTTGTTTTAAGGAAAAAAAAAAAAAAGAAAAGAAAAAAGAAAAAAAAGAAAGACTATCTCTTAATTAGGAGGCACCTTAAAACCATCCATAGATAATACAGGGCTATTTTTTAAAGTCGTCAAATGAAAAAATAACTTCCCCTATGCATCAAAGAAACAAACTGTGGCAAGAGGAAGTGACTGGTTGGCCTAAATTAACCTTCTCCCTTAGCTCCCCCGAAAGAGGAAACTGTTTGGTTCTTTGTGGTGCCGGGGACCAGATCCAGGGCATCCTGAATGCTACTACGGAGCCACATCCCCAGGCCCTGAACAGGAAACTGGAAGGTGCCATTTAAGGAATTTTTGAAAAACCACTGCAGTCAGAGGACAGCCTGGAGCTGCCAAAGCACCCAATGTGGTGCACGCAGAGAAGGTGGATAAACATCTGAGAAAGCAGCAGGACAGGAAGGTCCAGGGGTTTCTGACGCTTGCAGGGAGCTGTGAACAACTCCAGTGCAAGAAACCTACTCTGGCCTTCTCAAGTTTCAGCCAGGATTTTACAGAGAAAGGCGGCCATGGAGTAAATGGCACCATCCCCACGCCCTGTGAGGGGACCTGGTCCTCCAGGCAGCAGAGATCTACAGAGGAAGATTCCAAAATCACTCGGGCAGTGGCTCTCAAAGAGGGGTGACCATGTCTCTTCAAGGGACAGCTGGCAATGTCTGGAAATGGTTTTGGCTGTCAAAATTGGAGTAGAAATGCAGTGGACAAAGGCCAAGTACGCTGCACAATAGCTACAATTCACAAGATAGTTCTCAACAGCCAACAACAATGTAGCCCCAAAGATACAGTGTCTGGCATGAAGAACTTGCTACGGATGGCAGAGCTGAGGAAGCTGCTGTCACACTAGACACGTGACAGCTGTGTTCATTGTGCAGCGTCTATGCACCAGACATGCTGTGAGGTATTTCATGCGTCACCGATGATATCTGAAAGCCTACTACAGGCGCCGGGCACTGCTGACACCTTATAACCAACAACGGTGCATATTCAGTACTCTGACTTTATTTATTGGACTCTGGAGCCAGACCATGTGGGTTCGAATCCCTGTGCTCCCACTTTCCAACTGGGCAGTCACTGGCAAATTACTTAACTTCTCTGTCCCTTCTGTAAAATGGGATAGATGATAATGAACCTCAGAGGGCTGTAGCAAGAGTCAAGGAGGAAACACGTGGAGTGCTTGCAATAATGGCTGGCACGCAATAAGCGCTCAGTGGACCTCAAGTACGGCAATGCCACAGGGCAGGGAAGAACACAGACGCTCCCACCCAGCTGGGACATGAATCCTGGCTTGATTTATACGCCGAGCAACTTCAGGCAATTACTTAGGCCACTCTCCCCTTCTGTAAAATGGGGTTTTCCACAGCCCCCTTCCGGTGTGCCATGCCGAACACTGAGTAAGTTAATACACCAATGCCTTTAGGAATTAACGCACAGGCAGTAGAGTCACAGAGGTGTGTGTGTCGCTTTGGTGGCATTGTTAATACTTATTACTAGCTACCTAGCAAGATGGCAGTAAATAAGACCCCTGCCCAAGGAGATGGACTGGGAAAGGGTAAAATAACAGTCTGTAAAACAAGGTACAAATTCCCTATGATGAATGTTATCGTTATATATATCTAAAATTACCCCCAAAATAAAATTAAAAAAAAAAACCTACCAATAACCAAGCTACCCTGCCAGAGAAAAGTACTTCCATTCTCATTATCCCAATGAGGAAACTGAGGCTCAGACCCACACAGACCGTGGGTGATGCAGCTTAGCCAGGTTCTCAAGTCCTTACTCTGCCTGTCCATCTGCTCAGAAGAGAATCACGGTCTGGGCCCTGGAACCTGACTCCAGGGAAGGCCTCCGCCTGGGGCTCCCTCTCAGCAGGCAAGCAAAAGTGCCTGTTCATCCTCTTGGGAGGTGGGAGATGAGAGGCCTGGGGGGATTCTAGGACACCTGGCTTCCGCTCTGTCTGCCCTGCTCTGCAGAGGCCTTGCTCCCTGGTGCCTTGCAGTCAAGCTGCTGGGTAGACAGGAGCTCAAAGGAGGCCAAAGGCAAGCAAGGCTGGGATCAGGAAGCCAAGCGGCGGGAGGTGGGGACAGTGGCACACACCGTCTTTGACAGGATGCCGCTCGATGCTACCAGGCTCCAGCTCCTCGTGGGAAAGGAAGATCCTCAGGCGTTTGAGGGAGACACTCGCCTACACAGAAAGCAATGACAGGGAATGGTTAATTTTAAAAAGCACTTTGCAGAACACACCCCACCTGACTTTCAGTGGTTTCCCCTGGGCGAGGAGAGGCCACATCCTCCCTCAGTTCTCAAGGCTCTGCACAGTGCAGAGACTTGCTTCAAAATAAAAAATAAAATGCATTTTTCTTCTTAGTTTTCTTCAAAAGGCCACAAAAGGCAGTAAAAAAAAAAGGAGGGGGACAGTGCTCAATGGAAAGGGACTTCACAAACCTACCAACCCAAGGCAAGAGAGGTGGCCAGTCATGAACATGATTCTAGGATACTTCAGGAAACCTCACTGTGGACTGAGTATTCTTTTAAGAAATTACTAGCAATTGGGTTTGGTACGATAATGGTGTTATAATTATGCCAGATGAAATGCACACACAAGTATTTATGGGCCAAGAGTCAAGAGGTCTCGGATTTGCTTTAAAATTCTTCAGCGAAAAAAGGAAAGCAGGAAGGAGGGGGGGAGGCAGGGAAGGAGGGAGGATCAGATGAAACCAGTGTGATGAAATGTTGATGCTGGGCCTAGGTGATGAGGACACGACCTCATATTACACAGTTCCTTCTACTTCTGCGTTCACTTGCAAATCTTCATAATGGAAAGGGTGTTCTGTTTTTGTTAAAGCCTACAACCAGAGCTATACAACCAGACAGGGCAAGCTGTCTATGTAGCTAAAAATGGAGTTGAATGTGTACAAAACGAAGAGGAAAAATGTGAAAAATACTGGCAGAAACATGGCAGGGGCTTCAATACTGCCAAAATGTGCCGAAGTGTGGCTTCCTCTGCCCACTGAGCCACCAGCAGAACTGTGGGGATTCTACGGCATGGGTTGGGAGTTTCAAGGGGGCTTTAAAATTAATGGGGGGGACAGAGGTTGTCAAGAGCTGTTTTTGAAAAAGCAAGCTAAGATAAGCCAGAGTGGCAGAGAACATTCCGAAAGATTCTTCCAGAAGATGGGGCAGTCCTTGCTGCATTAAACTTTTGATTTATACACTCAACCGTGAGTCCCCATCAAGAAGTAAAATATCTTTCTTTGGGCCATGACCAAAAACAGTGGACAGCTAGAGTCCAGGCCCTGCCAAGCCCATGGGGACATGAGGTGGGTAAGGCAGAGTGAACACAAGGGCAGGGATTTCCGTACCCTTTGCTTTATCCCTGACTCCAGAGGTGTCCTCTCCACCCAGCCCCAGAGGTGTCCTTTCCGCCCAGTACCTGCACGATGCTGCTGATGACCATGGGGAGGATATTCAGGGGAAAGCGGAGGATGTTGAACAAGGCCAAGGACACAAAGGCTTTCTGAGCATCCAGGACGTTGTTCTTGTCAACAGTCACGTAGACAGCAAATGTGGACAGGGCCACCTGCAAACAGGACACCGAGGGCTGAATGCTGTGCCTGAATGAGGGTCACAACCATGCCCCTAGGGACACATGGCCAGCCCCCCCAACACGTGGCTGTGCCACATTGCACTAGGCAGGTGCTCACTAAAATGTCAACGAATGACCTGGATAAGGAATGGCAGGGGCCAAAAGTCCCAATGCCTCCCACAAACTTCCTCATAGACACCGAGGGGCATCCTCCTGGCTCCTCAGTGACACCAAGCATGTTTCTACTGCTGGACCTTTGCCCCAGTCTTGTTCTCACCATCCCCTCAGAGCTGGTTACTCCTCTTCACCCTCCCTAAAGGGCCCTGCACCTGCCCCAAGGCAGCCTTGACTGTTGCTCTAGCCTTGACCCCGACTTACTTTCCTTCCCCACATCTCTCACTACCTTGCAATAATAAGATTATATGGGTTTATTGCCCATCTCACACACCAAAATGCCAACTCCCACAGGGACTTTGTCTCATACGCACTGTGCCTTCCATGCCTAGAATGATCCTGGTGCTCAGGGACACTAAAGATGACCTCGGTCAGGTTTATTTCTTCTCCCAAGGCCTCAACTATCCCCTATGTGAAATGCAGATGGAGAATAAATGTCTCTGTTTAAAGTTCCTTCAGGCTCATATAGTATGACTTTATGTTCCAAGGGAAGAAACACTTTAAAAAAGAAAAAAGGAAAACAAAAGACCTAGGTATGGTTCTGGGGAAGCCCAACTGCCCCACAATGAGATCTGCACCAAGCCCTTGGAGGTTCCCAGGGCTTGACCCCCAAAGCTGAGAGAACCCCTGAACTTGGGCTGGGTAGTCTGGGGTGGCAACATCTTACCCATCAATTGCTTCCCTCACCAGGAGAAAGAGGGGCCCCTTAACAACCCTGGGCGGGCAGCCTGGCTAAGGAGGGAGGTAAAGAGCAGCGGACGGGTTTGGGGCAGCGACTCTCCACTGCTGGCAGGAGATGGCACCAGGTGTCACCAGGCAGGGTTGCCAATGGGACCCTGCGGGATCACCCGGGACACAGCATCATAGGCAACCTGGAAAACCTTGAGCCCTGGCCTCTGGACAGAACCCCTGCCACATCTCCGCCCTCCGTCCTGGAGGCACTGAAGGATCCCCAGAGGAACCAACCTGAGCTCAGGGCAGGTAGCAGGGGTCAGGACGGACACACACCCGAGCCCACCTCTGGGGCTGGCGGGGTCCTATCTGTTTTTAGGCTTTCAGCTGCATCGTTTCACTGCTACCTCCTGGAAGGTCATACAGCTTAAAGATTAAAGCCATTTGCTCTGCCATGTCTCTGCTGTGTGGCCTTGCATCCCTTCATTGCTCCAAGCAAGCCTCTGTTTTGTCATCCGTGAAATAGAGCTTGTGAACCCCTTTGACAACGGCGGGCAGCAAGGACAAGGCTCCTGAACAGCGTGCTCCACACACACAGGCCCGACAGGGAAAGCCAGTCGGCAGCAGCTGCTCTCATGTTCTTCTTGGGCCTGAGGGCAGAGCTGCTTCCTGTTCCAGCGCTGGCTTTAACAAGCCAAGCGGAGGCTCCTCCTCAGGGCACCCTTGATGCACCAGCCTTGGACCCAAAGATACTCAAATATAGCTTCGCTTTCTCAAATGTATTTTTAACTGATATATAAATATTGGAAATACCATGCCATGTTTTGCTATATACGTTCACTGTGTAATGTGTAAATAAGGCTAGACATATCCATCTCCTCAATTGTTTCTCATTTCTTTACAGTGATAATATTTCAATTCTTTGCTTCTAGCTTTCTGAAATGCATAGGACACATTACCGTCATTGCCACCCGACCATGCAATAGCTCACCAGAGCTTCTTGCTCCTAACCATAACTTAGTTCCCACTGATAAACCTTTCTCCATCCCTCTCCCTTTCAAAGATAGCCTCTACTCAAAACCCTCTGCATGTATCCACACAATGGAGTATTATTCAGCCATAAAAAGCAATGCAATTTTTTTCCCCAGTACTGGGATGGAACCCAGGGCCTCATGCATGCTAGGGAAGGACTTTACCACTGAGCTACACCCCCAGGCCAGCAATGCAATTCTTATACATGTTACAACAAGGATAAACTCTGAAAACATCAGGCTACATGAAAGACAGATACAGAAGGCCACCTGCAGTTTGCTTCCCTCTATTTGAAATGTCTAGAACAGGCAAATCTCCAGAGGCAGGAAACAGATTAGTAGTTGTCAAGGGATGGGGAGCAATTGCTAAAGACTACAGGGTTTCCTTCTGGGGTAATGAAAATGTTCTGGAATTAGTAGTGAAGGTTGCACAACCTATATGAAAAATGACTAAGTCATATACTTTAACATGATTATATTACTATTGAAAAAGAAAAAAACACCTCTCTAAAGTCAACTGGTTCCACTTAGTACCGAATCCAAAGTTTTGACCCAGGGCCCAGGGTCCACCTGATTCATCAGTGGCAACCTGTCTGACTCCCGTCCGGCCACATTCCCTTTGAACCCCAGCCCAGCCCCCAAACTCCCAATGCCCTCTTGAGCAGAGAGATGTTCTTCCTGCTGACCCAGCATCTGTGCTTCTGGTTCTGGAGCTGTCCCAGTTGTCTTTTGGGAAATGACATTCTCCCAGTCTCAATCTATGAGCTTCTCAGTCCAAGCAGCCCATCTCCCTGGCCACTGACTGGTCCAGAAATAAGCATGTGACTATAAACCAATGAGACGCCACTGCATAGTTCTGTAAAAACCACTCTGTGTGTATGTGGGGGGGGGGGTGGCCAAAAAACGGGGTTCTCTGATCATATGGGTTGCTGACCTGACAGAATATTCCAGAATTAGTGGATGACAAAGAATCCACCATGAAGAAAGCGAAGTGGAGAGAGAGTCATTCCCAGCTTATCTCAGGCACATCTAGATCCAGCCATTTCTGAACCCCCAGCCATGTAAAAGTACTTTCTTATTCAGTTTTATGGCTCAAAAATCCTCTTGTCTTTTTACACTGTCATTGACTTGAGTTAGGTTTCTGCCATATGCAAAATAGTTCCTGACTAGTACAGTTCATTTCATTCATTCATTCATTCATTCATTTGTTAACTACATATATTTACCAAATGTGCACCATTTGCCGAGTTCCCTCTGCTCTAGGAACGCCAGCATTAAATGACATGGTAGAGAACTACATGACAGATATTTACAGGATAATAATTACCCTAATAAAGAGTATAATTAGATAATAGTTATTCTAATGATGGTAAGTAGAAGGCAAGAAGCTCACAAATCATCGAAGATGGAAAATGCTAAACACTGACAGGCTGCTATTTCAGGAAAGCACACGAAGGGAACATGACAAATACCAGACTCTGTGTTCCAGAACGGCAGCCCCATTCGCCCTGCTAGCTGGCATCCCCAGGCCGGTGTTCCCGCCCCGGGCCTGTCTTCCATCACACCTACCCCTGGGTAAACAGCACATCATCCTTGGAGCACAGGAATTCACCAGTGGAAAGAACATGTGAGCACTGTCCAGGGGAACCGAAGGCCACATATTTTATCCTAATGTAGTCAGAGGCCTCAGTGTCTTGGCCAGGGCCAAGGTCTCTGGCTGACACCCCCGGGCTCATCTGGTCTTTGCCAAACAGCTCAAAGAACACTGTCCCTGGAAGCCCGGCGCCTCCACCCTTCACCACCCACCTGGAAATCGAGTGGGAAAGTCAGAGGTCAAGAAAAGCTGATGTGTCTCTTCAGCATCTTTTGCTGTGGGCTTCTCATGGAGACCAGGGCAGGAAATGATAAACAAAGAAGCGGCAAGCTGAGGTGCCAACCTGGAGATCGTAGGTTCTGTCAAAGGATCCAACGTGCGGAGCACAGGGTTACAAGAAAACCCACTCCACCCCCATCCTGTCCTAAAGGGAACAAGGCTTACAGACACATCTTGTCACCTCCCCTTCTGCTACAGGCTTCTGACTGCTAAGGCAATTCTGGACATCACAGATTCCTGGATAATTTGTGATCACTAGTGTCAAAGTAAGGGAAACAAAACTAATGGACTGGGTGGGGGTTTTAGATCAGTGGTAGAGCACTTGCCTAGCAAGCCTCAAGGCCCTGAGTTCGATCCCCAGAGCCTTCAAAAGAAGAAAAAAAAAAAAAAAGTTCAGCTGAAACAACCACCTGTACTGCACGTATCCACAGGAATTCTGCAAACACACTAGAAACTGCTGTAGGGAGAAAGGTGAGGCGAAGGGGCGTGAGGAGGAGGGGCTGGGCTTGTGTTACAGGTACCAGGGTTGCCACGGTGGGGGTTTGCCCCCAGCAGGATATTTCACGACTAGACACATTTCCAATTGTCACAACTGGGGACAGCAGGGAAAGGGACTGCTTGGCATCTAGTGACTAGGGCTTGGAATGCTGCTACACATCCTACAATGCCCAGGGTAGCCCTGCATCGCACAAAGAATGATCTGTTCCTGAACGTCAATAGTGCCAAGGCTGAAACTCTGAAGTATGGAGCCGGTCAGTGCTCACTGTGAGCCTGTGAGCGTGCTCAGTGGTAAAGCACATGCTAGCATGTCAGAGGGCCTGGGTTCAATTTCAGCACATAAATAGATAAATAAAGCCCTGCAGGATAAACAAAGGCATTAAGATTCTCAGCTGAGCTGGTGTGGTGGTACGGGTTTGGAATTTCAGCTGAGGCAGGAGGATCCAAAGTTCAAGGCCTGCCTGGGCAATTTAGCAAGACCCTGTCTCAAAATAAAATTTAAAAAGGGCTGGAAGTGTGGCTCAACAGTAGAGCACTTGCTTAGTGTGTGAGGCCCTGGGTCTCATCTCCAGTACCACACAAAAAATATTATTAAAATAAAAATGTATCATGAATACAAATAAGAATATTTCACAGTTCTATAAATCCTCCAACCAGTCTGAGGTCACTTTTACGTCTGAATTATAAAGAGTCTGCCCATACCCTGGGGAAAGTCCGGAGCACTGAAATACAAAAGGAATTCAAGATCACACCCTTCTGCCCCAGGTGCCAGAGGGATCTCAGGGAACAGGAAGTCCCAGAACAGCAAAGAGATGTCGCTTCTTGTACCAACCCTAGTCCACGGACTGTGGCTACCTGGAGGGTTGCTGGACCTACTCTGGGGGAGAGAATACCATGACTGATTGTGGCCATCTGCTGAGGCCAGAAGAGGGACAGTCCTGCATGTGACACACTGAGATTTAACCCCTTCCACATGCGTATGAGAAAATCCAGAGCCAGGAAGGGGACCTGACTGGCTTTAGGTCACACCATGGGCTGGCAGCAGAATGCAACAAGTATCCTGACTTTCAGAAAAACACTCCAGTGTTCTAAGCCAGGGGCCCACGTGGTCCACATCTGCTTATAGATAGTTCATGAACCCAAAATGGATCTTACATTTTTTAAAATGGTCAAGGGGAAAAATCGAAAGATTATTCCAAGACACATACAAGTTATATAAAATTCAAATTTCAGTGTCTATAAATACAGGCTGACAGGAACATGGCCACACCCACTGATTTACTGATCATCAGCTGCTGCTTTTGCCCTCATGTGGGAGGGACAATTATTTGCAAGAAGGCTGTGTGGCCCAGGATACCTGAAATATGTACCATCTGGCCCTTTTTGCTTATCTCTGAAATTTCACACATATATGAAACACCTATCAAGCCTGACAAAATTCATTTTCGGTTTTAGTAGGTACAGAATGAAGCCTGAGATTCTGCATTTCTACCAATAACCAAGGGATGCTGATGCTGGCCTGCTAACCATGGACCTTGCTTTGAGGAGGGAGAAGACTCTGGTGGGTCTCAAAGTGTGGGCCAGACCAAGAGAATCAGCAGCAAGCACCTGGGAAAGAGGCAGAAGGGAATACACTCAGGCTTCCCCCGAACCTACTCAATCAGAGATTTTGAGTGCAATCCGGCAAGCCGGGTTTCAGCAAGAGTCCAGGTGAGTCTGATGCATGCTCATTTAGTCTCCCATCACCATTTTCAGCTCCTGTGCAGATCCAGACTCTGGGAGATGTGCAGTAAGCTGACAAAAGCAACAGTCAGAATAAAATAAGCACACTTTGCAAATGCTAAAAAGGCAAGAGTTTTTAAGCATCTTCCCTGCTGCTCAGCTGAGATGGAGCAGGTGAGGTCTAACAGAAAAGCTGCCTAGTTACGAAAATGTGTGATTTCATTTTGCAGAAACTTCCCAGAAGAACATACACAGTTATCCCCTGGACTCAGCAGGCAACTGGCTCCAGGATCTCCCATGGATACTCAACAAGGATGCTCATGTCCCTTATATAAAGTGGCACAGTATTTGTATATAACCTGTGCACATCCTTCCATATACTTTAAATCATAAATCATCTCTGATTTATAATACATAATACAATGTAAATGCTATGTAAATGGCATTTTTCTCCAGATTTTTATTATTTGCAGTTGGTTCAATCTGTGGATGATGAACCACAGTTATGGCAGGCAACTGTATTTGCCAACATATCTAAGAAGGAACAGACATTATTAGCACAACACTAAAAAAGAACAACCACTGGGCATCGTAGCATGCACTTGTAGTCACAGATACTCTGAAAGCTGAGGCAAGAGAATTGCCTGAACCTATGAATTTAAACCCAGCTGGGTAAAATAGCAAGATCCTATCTGAAGGAGGGAAAAGAAAGAGGAGGAGGAAGAGGAAGAATGGCAGAGAAGGAGAAGAAACTTCTGGAGCTGGGAGTATACCTTAGTGGTAGAGCATGCACAAGGCCCTGGGATCAACTCCCAGCACCAAAAAACAAAACAAAACAAAACAAAAAACAAAGACACAGTTAATAGTACAAAAAGACAGAAATAAAAAAAAAAACACAGGGGAGTAGGGAAGGCCGAACACCACAGCCATTCTGAGCTGTTTAACAGTGACCAACTATGCTCAACTGTGCTTAAAGTGCTTAAACTTCTATATTCTACCCCTATAGGGTCTCCTTGTTTGGGGCCAGCTTTGTAAAACAGTAACTTACACTGTTGTTTTTAACCTTTTCAAAGCTGGCCAGACAGGCATAGACCAATTAAAGTCCCACAAGGCATGTGCATCAGAACATCCACTGCAGCACGGATCCTAACAGCAAAGAACGGGGCCAGGAGCAAGCTGAATGACCAGCAGCGCTAGACAGGTGGAGTCAGCCTTACACTGTACATCCATGTGGCGGACGTGCGTACCTCACTGGCACAAAAGAACTGATCTGAAAGTATGAGCAAGGGAACAGACGAAGTACAGAAAAGATACAGAATACTATGTATGAGTTGTGATCTAAAAATACAGAAGCCTTAAACTTTAAAAGGTTTATTACAATGAAAGATACATGGCCATCGATCTCCCTCAAAACTTCCCTCCCAACTTTGACCACACTTATCCTATTGTTCTTGCCACTTTCTGAAGCAGTTCTGAAAGTTCTCTTTCATGAGTGTCTTTACTTGCAGTGTTGTGGCTGCCTCTATGTCCTGCATGAATTTAAAACACTGACCTTTTGTGGTCATTTTGACTTTGAAGAAGATCCGGAAGTTGTATGGTACTTCATCTGGTGAATAAGGTGGATGAGGACACACTGTTATGTTTTTACAGGCCTGTATTTCTAATGGACGGCACTCAGCAGCAGCATTCACTGTATTTTTGGTCACACAATGTAAAGACGAGAAAGAGGACTTCAGAATTGCTTCAGAAAGCAACAAGAATGATGTGATAAGTATGTTCAAAGCAAGGGTGAATATTTTGAGGGGGATTAATGGCAATGTGTCTTTTATTGTAATAAATTTTAAAATTTAAAACTATATCATATTTTGATTATGCCTTGTATAGTATGATTCTATTTGAATATATAAAAAATATAATTAAAATATCTATATGCTTAAATATATTTTTCAGAAAAGATACACAAAACTGTCACAGTGGAGGACAGGAAAAGACAGAGGAGAAGACAGTATGCTCTTACACTTGACATCTTCCTCTATGATCTGAATTTTTTTTTTAACAGACCCAAGAGTTTACTTACAAGTGAACTCCTCATAAGGTTTACAAGACAACCAATTTTACACATCATTTGTCAGGTTCCTGGAAGTTTTTTTTTTTATTCTAAACAAATATTTGTTGAGTAGCTACTTGGCACTATTTTATTTTCAACTTATTGAGACAAGGTCTCGCTACGTAATTCAGACTGAACTTGAACTCACTATGTCACCCAGGCTGGCTTCAAACTAGCAGAGATCGTTCTGCCTCGGGCTCTGGAGTGCTGGGATTATAGATGTGTGTCACCATGCCCAGGATACAGCAGTCAACAGAAAAGACAAACCCCTGCCTGCCTGGAGCTGACATTCTAGTGCAGAGACAGACAAAAACAAGTAAATTTTAAAGTACATTTGGCGGTGCCAAACGGCACTGGTCGACGGGTTGCCGATGCATGATTTGTGACCAGCTGGCAATCAGATAAGAAGTAGGGACCACACCGTAGACCAGTTATGACACTAAGTATGCTGTTTAGTTCAGCTAATGTGTTTTTCTTGCAAGACTTTCCCGATGAAGGAAGCAGAGACTGGCTTACACCCTGGCACACTCTTTATCTCACAGCAAACATGGAACGAGCAGTTCCTGAACTGGCTGGCTGGAAGCTACAAAGGGCCAAGAACACAATGAAAGGGGGAAAGAGGGTTGGAGAGTGATGGCAATCTTACAAAGAAGTAGTCAGAGAAGGCCTTTTAGAAACAGTGACCTTTTCAGCATATCTGGGTAGGAAAACCAAAGAAAACATAAAATGATGTGATCCATGAGAAATGGGGCTCCACTCACCAGAAAAGGTGTGCAGACCCAGGTGAAGGTCCCCACGGCTGCCAGGTAGGCAGATTTCTTCAGCACCTTCAGCTCCTCCTGTCTGATGGCCATCACCTTGTCCTTGAACGCCAGCTCCCATGCATACAGCTTCAGCACTTTGACCCCGTTGAGAATTTCATTCATCAGCTTAATCCGATTATCCTTGCTCTTCATGTGGGCCACCTTCAGAGAGGGGGATGATCAACACAGCCCCTGACGGCATGTCACTCACCTCTATCCTGCTGTGCCACTTCACCACTCCGTGGCACCAGCTACTAAATTTGGGTCTCCGTGATGGTGGGAGGTTGGCCCTGGAACCCCCATCCCGAGTCCTACACTTGGCCTGAGACACCCCCAAAGATTCCTCTATCACGAAAGAAAAAGCTGCATCGAGTCCCACTAGATTAGACATTAGAGAAATCTATTCAATTTAGAACCAAGGGACAGAAGTGAGAAAGACCTCCTGAGTATGCAGAAGAAAAAAACACACAGGAGGAATGGTGTTGTTTTGCTTGTCTATTTTCTCAATTGATTTGCAACCAGTTTGTATCTGTTAAAACCTGAAATGTTTCTGTACCAGCAGGCACTGGTTCTGTCCACTGGGTGCCCATATCGTACAGCTGGTTAATATCTTACCACCACCTGGCATTTTCCACATTCGACCATTTAACACGTCCCTGCTGGCTTGAACCATCAGTGGTACATGCGTGACTGTCCCATGTCCCATGGCTTGTACCACTGGTGGTAGAAGGGATACAGTCATGCATGGGACAGTTGTGCACGTACCACCAGTGGTTCATGCCACCCAGCAGTGAGACATACAAATTACGGCCCCACCGTGAACATGTTAATGCTCACGGGGACCCTCTAGGTCATCCTTGGGTCCCAGATGGGGCACCCTTAAGCAACGTGACCCAGACACCAGAGACGGCTGCTATTTCAGAGGTGCACATTGGGAGAAGCCTGCACATTCAGGGGATGAGAGGTGACGTGGCCCCAAGCTTGCTGCCTCCATTCCCTGACACTACAGGGCCACTCCATCCACCTGGCCCACATCCTGCAAATCATCATCCCTGCAGATCACGAGTGGGGCCAACAGCACTCGTGTGAAATCCAACAGCACATCACAATCCATCGTTGGAGAGCAGAGAGATAAACTCCATCTCTCTATTATGCACCAGCAGACACTGGCTCAAGAAAATGAATTCACACTATATGAACAGCACAGAAAGACCCCTGAGGCATGGTACCAAATTACAAAACCATGCTGCTATGCAGGCCTATTTAGGTAAAAATATATAGGATAATAATATCACAAGGGCACACGGATATGCACACCAGCCTAACTGATGTAGTTCATCAGATCTGTACATAAAGACACAGAAAGTTACCAAAGGACTCGTTTCAACGTGTTCACAGTGGGTGAGAAGGTAGAGAAGGGGATATCCCCTTTCAATATATATACTTTTTTTTTTTTTGGTGCCAGGGATCGAACTCAGGGCCTTGTGCTTGCAAGGCAAGCACTTTAACCACTGAGCTAAATCCCCAGACCCTGATACTTTTTTTTTTTAATAACAACCTTTGTATGAGAAAAAGTTCACTTTACTATTATTTAAAAACTTAAAAAACACAAAATGTATCTAAAAATAAAATTTGACAGTGTGCAGAGCATAAAGTAAGAGCTCAGCAGGGAAAAAGCCAGGCATGGTGGGGCATACCTGTAATCCCAGCACTCAGGAGGCAGAAGGACTGCTGTGGGTGTGAGGCCAGCCTGGGCTACATAATGAGTTCAGGGACACCCTGAATTACCCTGTCTCAAAAAGGCAGGGGGGCTCACTAGGAGGAAAAAGGTAGAAAGCAGATGCTAATTTTTAGTCAACTCTTGAAAATACAGCAATATAAAAATGAGTAATTTTGTGGAAAAGACAGAACTTCTCGGAAGTTCCCACATGCTGCAATTTCCATCACTGGTTCATGGAGGGTCTGACTTTCTCAAGAGCCCTGGACCTTGGCTGCCAATGGGGGTCACCCAGGAAGCTCTAACATAGCTTGACACCCCGGTCATTCAGGGAAGCAGAATAGGGAATGGGGCCTGGGCTTCAGCATTGGCTAAGCTCCCCAGGTGATTCCAAGAGACTGAGGCTGAGGGCCCCAGGCCTAAGCAGAAGGCACTTGGCCAATACCCATGTGGAAAGGCCTTGGGCCAGGGCCCAACAGGCACCTACCTGATAGGTCTTGGTCTTCATCGCCATCACAGCATTAACGGGCACCATGAAGATCATCACAGCCACCCCGGCCAGGACGGAGGGGCCCAGGTTCTAGAGAAAGAGAGGAGACAGTCACTCAACAAACAGGACAGAACAAGGGCCTTCACATCCTACACAGGCCATCCACCCCACGCGGATTCTGCCAAGTGAGCTTGGGGCAGATGTGTTCTTCTACCCACTGATGGGGTAAAAAGCTGCCAGCCTTGGGGGCCTCCCAACCGCTTTAAGAATGTACAGGTCTGTTATCCCTTATTCGAAGCCCTTGGGTCCAGATGAATTTTACAAACTAGAACTGTAGAATTTTAGAAAGGTAATATAATACTGGGTAGAAAGCAGTTAACACAGCTGTTCTGACCCCTTATGGGATTTGAAAGGCGCTTGCAAGTTTGGCCCATGGCTGGGAACCTGGATTTCAGGAGGTTTCCACCACTCACAAAATGGGTGAGGGGGGCTCACTGCGCCTGAAATATTTCCACAACCAATATGGCTTATATTGAACTCTCCTGTTCCTTCTGGGAGGCTGGAATCTTGGTAGGCTCCAGGCAGAGGACACTATGTGACCAGCTGTCAGTAACAACTCCAGGTGCTATGTATCTATCATACTGGGAGATTGCGGGGGCGGGGGGGGGATCTCACATATGACGCTAGCTTGTTGCTAGGGAACTAAGTGCATCCATGCACTCCCCTCCCTGGGAGGGTCTAGAAGCCTGTCGTTGGTTCCCCTGGACTTTGCCCTGGTTGCCTTTATCCTTTGCTGACTATCCTGCCATAAACTATAGCCATGGGTGCTATTGGCATCTAGTGCATAGAGGTCAGGATGCTGTTAAGTACTCTGGAATGTAAAGGATAGTCACCACAACAAAGGATCATCTAACCCCAAATGTCCACAGGGCCAAGGTTGAGCAATTCTCCTTTACAGCAAGAGCAGTGGTGTCAAACAACTTTCTTAATGATTCATGAACCGATTCTTTGAGAATTGAGGACAGTTCTCAAAAAAGCATTCCAAAATATTTCAACCTATGGGTGCTACTTTCTGGGGAAGTAGATTCCCACGATTTCTGCCTAAAGACATTTAAATTTTAGTGCTTAGGGCTAGGGATGTAGCTCAGTGGTAGACCACTTGCCTAGCATGAGTGATGCCCTGAATTTAATCCCCAGCATTGTGTTAAAAATAAATAAATAAAATTCTGGTATTTTTCCTTCTAAGTTTCACTATTAACAATACTTTGGACTGGGGGTATAGTCAGGTAGATATATAGGAAGACAGATCACACAAAAAATATGTACACAAAAAATATAAAATATAGTCAAAGCAACAGCTAGTTAATTAGGTTCATACAATGCACAGGCCTGTCTGGGAGCGCATCCCTAGAAGATACAGGAACAAGTCAGAGCCCACATGTCCACAAGTAGCCAACCTGCTACCAGGCAAGGAAGGGGTGGCACACTGAGTGTACAGAAATTTTTTTAAAACTTTTATTTGTTCGTTTGTTCATTCATTCATTCATTTGTGATACTGGGGATTAAGCCACAGCCCTAGCTCTTTTTATTTTTCATACTGAGACAGGGTCTAGATAAATTACTAAATTGCCCAGACTGGGCTTGAACTTATCATTCTCCTGCCTCAGCCTCCCAGAGTGCTGGGATTATAGATGTGCACCACCATGCCTGGATTCAGAAGCTATTTCAGAAGGCAAAATCAGGTAAGTTCCGGTAAAGTTATTTGAATTCAAAAAAGAAAGAAGCCCATCTAATTGAGAGGGAGAAAAAAAAATCAGCAGAAGGAGCATTAGTCAAAGCCTTGAACGACAGGAAGGAGTTCATTAGTTGGATGGATGGATGGGTGGACAGGAGGGAAGGAGGGAGGGAGGGAGGGAAGAAGGAAGAAAGGAAGAAGGAAGAAAAGGAATCCCCGGTAAAAGGAAAGACCTATGCAAAGGCCCAGAGGTGAGAAAGAACAAGGCACGTGTGATGCTAAGAGCCTGTTTGCTCATCATCTTTTTGCTCTGGGAAATGTCTGTCCTCATGCGGAGATATGGAAAGACTATCACATCTCTTCTGCAATGGAAGAAGACACACGACTAAGGCTGACCAATCAGACTTCTCCCTCCTGGGCCATAGCAGTTAGTTAAGGGATGGGAACAGGACTGTGCTGGGCCAATCAGAAGCCCCCGGGACTCTGGCTGAGGCCGAGGAATGCAGTCTTCACTGGGACTCCGGTGTGTAAAGATGATACAAGCCCAAAGCTATGGATGTCACTGAGAGTGAAGCCAACTCAGAAGGAAATGGGCCAGGAAACAGCAAAAGAATGAGAGAGAATAAGTCCTTAAAACATTACTTGAGCCTAGCAAGCACAAGGCCCTGAGTTTGATCCCTGGCACCAGAAAAAAACAAAAACAAAACAAAACAAAAAAACCCAAAACATTATTTCATCTCCTCGGTCAGTGGTGGTGCACCTATGGCATGTGTGCCCACAGCTGGCTACTTGTTATCACTGAAAGCTCTAAAAGGTTTGCCATCACTATCTTAGATCTACCCATGCCTGAAGAAGACACCCTTAAAATCTCCTTTATTTGCTTAGCCTACAATGGATTTCTATCCCTTACATCAGACAGAAGATTGCCACATAATTAAGGACTAATGAACAAGTTCATTCATGTTTGAGAGGGAAGAGTGGGAGAAACAGGGTGTATGTGCTGCAGGATTGTTAATTCCATACACTGAAGAAAAGACAAATGCAAAGAAACACCATGCCCCAAACAGAATATAATCCTGACAACTGACAGAAGGAAAAAAACACCCAGGAATTGGTTAATGGCCCAAAAAATAAAATGTAAATGACAGCGTGAAATGCCAGCTAGCTAGAGACATCTCATCATCAGCACCCACTGCCCTCTCTACACACAAATGGGAAAGACACTCAACACACACCAGCCACAGAAGGTAGAGGGCGAGGATGACTTGCAGAGGGGCTGACCAGATCATGTTAATGTACGTGGCCAAGTCCATGAACCTTTGGGCATCCACAGACATGAGGTTGACAATCTCGCCGACCGTGGAAGACTTTCTGGCTGAATTGGTGATCACCAAGGCCTGAGGGACAGAGGAGAAGGAACAGGTGAATGCAAGCAGGGACAGGCCCTCCACTCCCCGCCCCAGAACCTGGACAGGAAGGAGACTCTGGAAGGAGACAACGCCATGGATCTTTTCTCCCCTGCCAGCTTAGCCACCTTCTCAGCCAATCTGTGTCACCGCTAAGGTCACATGCTTAACAACTGCAGTCACTTCCTCCCCGTGGTGAGTCTTCACGTGGAAGGGACCTCAGATGCCCTGTAAACCAGGGCTTTGCACACTTAAATGTTCATACACATCACCTGGGGAACACAGGACCATGCGGTTTCTGACCCACACGTCTGTGGCAGGCCTAAGATTCTGTACTGCTAACAAGCTCCAAGGTCATGTGGATGCTGCTGGCCCTAGATCCCAACAAAGGCCCAAAAGTCAAGGCCAGAGTTACTCAGCCTTGGCAATCTCAGCATTTGGCGCTAGACCGTTGTCTGTGTGGCTATCCTGAGCACACTAGGATGTTGAGCAGCATCCCTGCCCTCTACTCACTCGACGTTACATCCCCAGTTGTCAGAACCAAAAACGTCTCTGAACACTGTCATCCCTCCCTGGGGAGACCAAACCACCTGCTGGAGAACCCCTAGTCTAGGCCACTGCTACTCGAACGTGGCTGTGCACTATCACCTAGAGAGTTTTAAAACTTCTGGCACCCGTGCCCCTTTGGCTATTTCGTTCAGTGGGTTTCAGGTGCTGCTTAGACACCAGGACTCCAGCTCTCACAAGAATCTAATTCACAGGCAGCTCCGGGAACCACTGGCCTACATCTCAACTACTGTGGCTGCAGGACTGTGGGCCTCTCCCCATCCCAGGGGCCAAGCAGTGTCCTCACCCACAAAGGCTGAGAAATAAGATCAAGAAGGCCATCTGGTTCCTTTAAAGCTACATGTGGAGGCTGAGGGTGTGGCTCAGTGGCATGCCTACCAACCCAAGCACCACCAAAAAAATAAATTTGTTCAAAGTTAGATGTACACACAGGCAACCGTGTACTCTCTTGTTCAGGGTATGTATCTCCAGCGCAGTTTAATTCAAAGGCAAAAACAGGTCAAACGCAGAAAATTAATAGCAGAGGAAGGATTTGAACTTGGATTTCCCCTTATCGAGGACCACCAAGCCCTCTAAGCAGCTCAGTTCCCCATTGCTGACACGTGGGCTCGCAACATTCTGCACCCTGAGCCTCAAACCCTGCTTTGCTAAGGGAGAATGCTGAAGGGTCCCCATCCTCACCGCCCCTGGTCTTTTCAGCCCTCTCATCCTGCCCCAGAGACTGGGCTAGACACACCCCTGAGTGCTGGAGAGAGCAGCCGAGTGCCGGCAGACGGGATGTGGAAGCTAGTCCTACCTTGCGATAGACGGCCCCAATGACGGCGGTCTTAATCCTCATGCCGCTGACGAAGCAGATGTGGAAGTACTGGTGGAGCACTAGCGTCTGCAGACAGGCGCTCACGAACAGCAGCGCCGTGTAGAAGTAGCCCTGCCAGTCCGGGGCCTTCTTGTCATTCACAAAGTGGATGAGCAACCTGCCAGGGGGCAAGGCGTGAGCTCGGAACCACTTCAGTGGGACTCACACAGGTAGAAAAAGTTCTTCCAGGTCGGCACTGCCAGGAGAGACTGGCTGTAGCCTCTGACCTCACAGGCACAAACAGGAGTCTGCGGTGGCCATCTAACTGTACAAGGGGCCCCCCGCCACTCACCACAGGGGCCTCTGCCCTAGGACCCTCACACTGGGTGTGAGGATATGTCTCGCCACCAGCAAGTCACCCAGAGGTGACCAAATAGAGGACACAGGGACAGAGATTAGGAGGGAAAGGGAATGAATGTGAGGCCCTAGAGAGACAGAGGAAAGAAGAGAGGCAGCTTTCTTCTGACTTCCTAGTCCACGGCAGTTTTTCACAAGAGCTGCCTGCATCTCCTTGCTCTTGGCTTGCCACGACGATCCCATTCCCTCCCGTTTTAGATTAAGTAGGTGTCTGTTACTTGCAGAACAAAATGGCTTTAATGAAAATGGCTTTAATGAATTAGCTCAGTGGTAGAGCACTTGCCTAGCAAGCACAAGGTCCTGAGTTCAATCCCCAGCACCTCCCCCAAAAAAGAGACAGAGAGACAGGGATGCCTGACTCCAAGTGTCCATCACCACACTGCATGACCCTAAGGCTACAGCAAGGCAAGCAAGAGGTCAAACCAGGTAGGCAAAGAGGAGCCCAGCTGGGTGGCAAGAGCTCTTACTTTAAGATCTCAGGACCAGCAAACATCATCAGGTCATGAAGGGCCTTAAACAAGAAGCTCATGAGGAAGTAGGGCCCAAAGGTCTTGTATAACACTTTAAACAGGGAGGGGTCCCGCTCCTTCTGGGGGGACTTGATAATCAGAGCCTCGGCCTCCTCGTTCACATCCACCTTGGAGCTCCCTTTGGGCTTGGCGGCATCCTTGGAGGAGGAGTACACCATCTTCACAGGCTGCCTGCAACGCAAGGACAGGGGGAAGGCGTGAGATCCACCCATATGTAAGCCGGGTATCCGAGGGACAGGCAGGGCCCGAGACAAGTCACCATGTAGAGGCCACTGAGGACAGCAGTGGGAGCCCAGACTCGGGTGCCAGGGACTCAGAGTTTGGTAGGGGACCCTTGCCAGCTGTGTGGCTTTAGTGAATCACTCAACTTCTCTGTGCCTAGCTTTCTTATCTGTAAAATGGGGACAGAAGTAGGACCTACGTCACAGGGTGGTTGCAAATGAGTCAATATGTACGAAGGGCTTACAAGAATACCAGCCCCAAACCTATCAACAGAAGCAGCGCAGTTCTAATAGGGATTAGAACCCCAGCTAGCTGCGTGTCCAAATAGGTGCACAAGTCCTAAAATTCATACGGAATTGAAAGGACCCAGCATAGCCAAAAGAGTCTTGAAAGAGAAAATAGAGATTCGCACCCCCTGATTTCAAAACTTCCTACGAAATGACAGGTATCAGGCCCAGCGTAGGGACAGGCACATATAAACCACTGAACTAAGAGCCCAGAAATAAACCTGACTGATTTTTGGCAAGAATGTGAAGACCATTGACTGTGTACAAAACAGTCTCCTCAAAAACTGCTGCAGGGAAACTGGATAGCCACATGTGACAGAATGAGCTTGGACCCTGATCTTACCCCATATAGAAACATTAACTCAGAATGGATCAGACATAAATGAAGAGCTAACACTACAAAATCTTTGGACAGAAACAAGGTTAAATTGTTATGCCCCTAAATTTGGCAACAGTCAGATATAATACCCAAAGCACAAATAACAAAGGAAATTACCAAACAGGTAATCTATTATCAATCGATAATTTAGACTTCATCAAAATAAAACACTTTGGTGCTTCAAAAGACACTATCAAGAAAGTGGAAGGACAAACAACCTTGGGAGAAAATATCTACAAATCAATAACCAGATAAGAGAATTGTATTTAGCATGTGCAAAGAACACTTATCGTTCCATAAGAACAAAGACAATCTAGTCTAAAAAGCCACAAAGGATGTGAAGAAAGTTCTCCCAAGAAGATATGCAACTGGCCCATAAGCACACGAAATGTTGCTCAACATCACCAGTCATCAGGGAAACACAAATCAAAACCACAGTAAGATACCATTTCACACCTCCAAAGCTGGCTATAATCAAAAAGTCAGATAATAAAAAATACCAGGATATGAAGAAATAAGAACCCTTATACCCTGCCAACAAGAATGCGAAATGTGTCACTCCAGAAAACAGCCGGTGCTTCCTTTAACTGTTAAACACAGAAATACCATGTGACTCCTAGGTATATATCTAAGAGAAATGATGACACATAATCCACCTAAAATTTTGTAACTGGATGTTTACAGCAGTAATATTCATAATCCTCCAAAGGATGGAAAAATCTGTAGTCCATAAAATGACTGAATTAACAAAATGTGGCATACCTGCACAATGGAATATTAGTTGGCCATAAAAAGCAACGAAGCACGGACACATGCCACAACACAGATGCACCCTGACATCATGCTAAGTGAAAGAAACCAGATACAAACAGTCACATATTGATTCTATTTCCACGAAATGTCCGAAACAGGCAAATCTATAAAGACAGAGTAATGACAGGTTGCTTCCATCTGGGGCTGGGAAGATGAGGAGATTGGGGGATAAAAGTTAAAAGTATGAAGCTTCTTTCAGAGAACGGAAATGAAAATGTTCTAAAATCAATTGTGGTGGAGTCGCACAACTCTGAGGACATGCTAAAAAAAAAACCAAAAAACCAAGCACCAAACGGCACATTTTTAATGGGTGAAATGTGGGGTGTATGAATTATATTCTCAATAAAGCTGTTACCAAGACAAAAGGTTCAGCCGGTCCCCAGCTTACGATGGTTAGACTAAGAGTCATCCAGCTTCACGGTGGTACAGAAGCATTTGGCAGAAAACGTACTACAGATTCTGAATTTTGCTCTTTCCCCAGCTTAGCAACATGCAGTACGATCCTCTCCCAAGGTGCCGGGCAGCGTATTGAGGTGCTGCGCCCTGGCAGCCACGTGATCACCAGACAAGACAGCTGACACTCCATAGCATGGTGTGTCGCTAAGCTGTGACGCCAGCTGGGTTCAGTGCATTAAATGCATTTTTAAAATTAGTGCATATTTGTGATCCAGAACCGTGATGTTTGCTGCAGGGAACTGGTACATGCACATAACACACCCTGATCATTTTCAATCCCTTTACCCCTCTTTCCCTTTCCTCTCTCTTCCCTGTTTCCAAGAGTCTATCTTCCAGTTCCTTATCATCTCTCCTTTATTTTATTCTTTTATATAGTTATATTTCAGGTTTCTCACACGACATAAAACATGTGATATTTAACTTTCTGAATCCTGCTTATTTCACTGGGCATGATGGTTTCGAATTCCATCCATTTTCCTGTAAACAACATGATTTCATTTTTTCAAATGGCTGAATAACACTGCACCAGGTATATACACCACATTTTTCTACCCATTCATTTCTTGACAGGCATCTAGGCTGTTTGCAGGGCTTAGCAACTGCAAACTGTGCTATTATAAACATGGGTAACCAGCCAGGCATGGTGGTACACGCCTGCAGCCCCAGCACTTTGGAAGGCTGAGGCAGGAGGATCACAAGTTCAAGCCCAGACTGGACAACTTGGCAAGCTATTAAGACCCACCTCAAAATTTAAAACAAATTTAGAGGTCTGGGAGTGAAGCTCAGTGTGAAGGTCCTGGGTTCAATCTCCAGTACCATGAAAAAAAAAATGAGTATGCATTAAATGCATTTTTGATATTTTAAACTTACAACAGGTTGAGACACAACCCCATTACAAGTCAAGAAGCATCGGTAGTCGTTATATTACTGAGATATTTCTTAAAAATGCCACACAGCATGACAGAATGTTATTTGTTATTTTATGTCAGGGCTAGACACGAACTACAAACATGGCACAATCTAATCCATCTGCCCCTCAGGTACAATCTGAGGTTGAGAGAGGTCACGCTTCCTGTCCAAGTCAGAGAGACTTAGCCGGTCCTCCCCTGCTCACTGTACCTCCCTCCCCAGGAGCTGGTTCCTCCCAGGATGCTTAGTATCCTTTCTTTTCACCCACACAGGCCCGCACAGCCAGGAGGAAGGGAGAGGCCCCATGGCCCTTCCTGGCCTTGTGGGGCATGGGCTGTCCTGACCCTGGCTGGTCTCAGCAGAAGGTCTCACGCAAGCAGGGAAGAAGAAAACTCAGGACTGAGAGGACAAAGTCAAGTGCAACAGAAGTGGTCAGAGAAGGCTGAGTCAGGAAAGGAAAATACCCAGCCCACAGGAGGAAGGGAAGAAGGGAGGAAGGGAGGGGCTCCCAGATCAGGAAGAGGTAAGCAAAGCTCTGAGCAGTGCAGCAGGGAGAAGTCAGGAAGGGTGGACGGGGAAGGTCTGAGCTGGGGGAAAAACTGTCAGGAACAGGGCACATAGTGTGTAGGAGACCGGGGCTGAAGAGGAAAAATTTCAATGTGGGCAAGGGTAGCAATTGGCCACTTGTCCATAACACTGACAGAACATGTGCACCCAGCCAGGCACCAAGATATCTCCGAGGTCAACCTCAGGAGAGAAACAATTCGGCAAACATGCCCCACAAGCCGTGTGCGAGGTGCCACAGAGCGGGGGAGGGGGAGGGTGCTGCTTGGAGGAGGTGACATTCAAGCTCAGAGCTGCAGGATGAGAGAACAGGTGCAGTGGGGGAGGGAAAGGGCGTGCCAGGAGCAGGAACAGAGTGAGCCAGGTCTGGAGCGAGGGGGAGGTAAGGGTTTGGGAAAGAGGTGAGGCAGGCCCTCTGAGAACTGTCAGAAGCCAGGCATAGGGGTGGTCAGAAGTGGCTTGTTTAAAAAGAAAAAAGACACATACAGGAGGCCATTGTTCTAGACTAAGCTCCTGCACTGGCCCCAGCAGAACAGAACAAAAAACAGATTAGAAATCAACACGCTAAAACTCCACAGGGACTCACTGGCCCTGGGGCGCCATATCGGCAGGCTGAAACCGAGTGTCTGACAGTTCCCGAAATCAGAATTAGGGGGAGAACACTTTCCCGAACAGGCTGCTTGCAACTGGCATAATGAAGTCCCCTCTGCCTTTCTTCTCACACAGGAGAAGATAACCTGGCATTAGCTAGTCAGCTATTTTTCTCCTGTCTAGTCTCCCTGTCCCTGCTGCACCTCGAAACATTCAATCTCTGTTGTGTTTTGTTTTCTTTCTTCCTTCTTCGGCCCCCTTCTGTCTATAAAAACAAGCTCCTCTGCTGGGCTCTTTGGAAAACCTACTCTATTTTATGGAATGAAGTGTTACACTCCATTGTAGAACTGAAAATAGAGCCCCCTGCGACTGCTAAACTAAACTGTTATAATTTGGTCCTTTGACAGGCTTGAACCAAGGAGCCAGACGAGGAACTCCTGGTGGTTTTGTTTGTCACGTGTAAAATAAGATCATTCCTGTTTCTGCACAGGCAAAACCCCAAACTTTGAAAGGTCTCAGCGTCGCACAACCCTGAACTGTCTGAATGTAGTCTGTGCCTGGTCTCTGACCCGCATTTCCTGACATGTCCTAGGAGGGCAGGTCTGACCTGCAATGGCAGAGTGAGGTTTACAAGCTGAAGGGACACTGTCACTCTTCTTAGCGCTAGCAAGACAATTTCTGAAAGAGAAAAGGGGAGAGGTCCTTTCCCTTACACCCCTACAACCCCACCAAGTAAAGTATGGAGTTACATTTAAATTGTGTAACAAATGCAAATTGACTCAACATGGAGGTTTTCAGACACCAGTCCTATGTCTTTCTGTCCTGTCCTGTGCACAGTACTGAACAGGTACAAATATCTCACCAGGCACTCATGCAAGCAAAAGGCAGCCTAAAATTAGGGATGTCTAGAATCTACCTCTAACTTCAGACATAACTTTACATAAAGTGTGTATTTTTATAAATTTAAGTCTACAGTAGTCTCAGCAGGTGTGGTGGCACAATGCCTGTAAGCCCAGCACTCCGGGAGGCTGAGGCAGGAGGATTCTAAATTCAAGCCCAGCTTGGGTCACTTAGCAACTTAGTGAGACCCTGTCTCAAAGCTAAAGGTAAAAAAGCTTGGGAGTGTAGCTCAGTGTGAAGGCCCTGTGTTCAATCCCCAGGATTGCAAAAAACATAAATAAATAGTCTGCCCATACCTGTGGGGGACATATCCCATAGACACTACTGAATGGCTGAAACCACAAATTAGTACTAAACCCTGTCTATACTATGTTTTTTTCTGCAGGCACTTTCTATTGAGATAGAAGATATAAAAGACAGGTAGAAAGAGGACAATGAAAATCGTCCTTAGAAAGAAAAACAAAAACTCCAGCTTCAGAACACAGTTACCCACGGTTACAATGCCCCTTTCCCTTGCAGGAAACCCAACCCGCCCCCTCAAAAATTCCTAAGGGCCTTAAAGCTATGATAAGCCTGGAAATTGGGCTTGTGCTTTCACCTCTAAGTTAAGCCCACTCTTCCTCCCACAGGGCTCCATCCCCAAGGAAGTAGCACTATTAAGTGGGCAGCATCTCTCTGAACTTCAAACACATGCAAACAGTCTATGTTCTGGCACAGTCTGCCAAATGGGCAACCTGACAGACAGCAGGAAGGCAAAAGCTAGATCACCCGTCTTGCGGACACCCTGAGACCACATAAAACCCCAGTCCATAATGCACCTCCCTCCCAAAGGCCTCCCTGCTCTTCTCTGAGTATGCACTTCTTTATCCGCCCAATTCTATGCCTCTCCCTGACTCACCCTGCAACTCTTTTCCATAACACACGTCAACAAACATATAACCTATCCTAGGGATGGGTGAGTTGAGGTCCCCACCTCCTCCTTGGGGGACTTCTTGGGACCCCACTGAGGGACAGATGCTATACTAAGTTTAATCTGTAAGTTAGGCATGAACAGCAGCAGCTAATAACAAAACAACTATGACAATATACAGTATTGTAATAAAAGTTATGTAAATATGGCCCCCTTATACTAAACTTGAACCTTTCTACTTTTTTGCAGTGCTAGAGATTGAACACAGGGCCTTTGCACTGAGCTACATCCCAGCCCGTTTTAAATTTTTTTTAATTTTGAGACAAGGTCTGACTAAGTCACAAATTACTTAGGCTGGGCTCAGATTTGCAAGCCTCCTGCCTCAGCCTCCCAGACGTTGGGATTACAGGTGTGCACCACCATGCTCAACTCTCACCCTTCCTATAGGAAAATGATAGAATGCCTACAGGATGAGATGAGGACAGAGACACTATGAAGCAGCATTAGGCTACTACATAAAGATTACTTGAGCATGGGCACCATTAATCTGATAACCAAGAGGGCTACTTAATAACTGAAGGTGGGCAGTGTATACAGTGTGGATACACTGGAAAAAAGGATGATCAACACTCCAGGTAACTACGTAATGGGACAGTGCAAGAACAGTTCACAATTTAAAACTTATGAACGGTTTATTTCTTGACTTTAAGATTTAATACTTTCAAATCATAAGTGTCCACACATGGTTGAAACCATACAAAGCAAAACTATAGATAAGGGGAAACTACCGAACCTCAATTTTTTTTTAGGAATGTAACTTTTGTGAACACTCTAATTTGTTTGAGACTTTGCCAAGTGTCGTTCACTGTTCTGCAAGGCCTCATCTCTGTGGGTGACTATGCTGTGGGTATTTTGGCCTCCAGGATAACACTGAAGGGTTGGCTGGGGATTTGTACCTGCTCTGGTATTCGTACAGTAAAATACATGTAGCTTCATTACAAATTTTTCACTTTTTAGTTTTTCTTTCCTGTCTAGGGAGAGCATCATACTGATTTTTTTGAATCAGACACATTGGTAGGTTGTGCATCTGCAGATTTTGGTATCCAAGGGGTATTCTGGAACAAATCTCCTGCAAAAACAGAGGGAGACTGCTCCTTTTTATCTGTTTTCCTTCACTCAGTATAATTATTCCTCAGTTCATCCTTCCTGTTGTATCAATAGTTTCCTTCTTGGAGGCCTCTTTGAAGGAGTCCATCTATGGATTCCATTGTTGGCACCATGATCTGCACACTACTCACTTATTATAGGTGATTTGGGTTGTCTCTAGTTGGCTATTACAAAACAGCTGCAAGTCTGTACAAGTCCTTTCAGAGCCTAAGTTTCTAGTCCTCTTGGGTATTTGCCTAGGAAAGGAGTGGCTAGTGGTATGGCAACTATGTCTAACTTTTTTAAAAAACTGCCAAACTCTTTTTCCACAGCCACAAAAATCACTTTATATTCGTACCAGCTGGACTTATGAGCCCAAATGGCCTTAAACCCTGCGTGGCTACAGCTGAGGAGCGGTTTAACAAACCAGTGAGGCACTTTTTTTTTTGGGGGGGGAGGGCTTTTGTGTTTTTTGATATATAGTTCCAGCTGGCCTTGACTTCCAGCAGTCCTCCTGCCTCAGCCTTCCAAGTGCTGGGACTGCAGGTGTGCATCACCACGCCCAGCCAGGCACTGGATTTTAAAACCCAAAGGTAGGAGCATGAAGAGGCAGTGCAGACCCAGCTACTTCGAGGAGCCAGAGCAGGGCCAAGCCCAGGCAGAACTTTGCCCATGATCCTTCACCTTCCCCAGGACACCCAGTACTCCCCACTGCCCACGGCCACAGCCCACTGGAGCTGCACACTTCTCTGGTTAACTGGAGAGACTTGGTGGGCGGGACCATTCCAAGTTCAGGCCTAATAGGATGCGCATCCTCTGACCGCCCCTCCATATCTAGTGGGTTAAAGGAGCCAGATCTAGCTCATGCCTCTGTGAACAAAGCGAGCGAGCCCTTGCCAAGCCAAGTGCCCTTACAGGGCATGACACTAGCAGGGCCAACTCTGAGGTGGTGGCTTTCAAGCTGCATGAGCCAGTTCTCACCACGTGCTCCCTAGTGACAGGAGTGTCTGGCCCAGGGCTGCACTCAGAGGAGTAAGCACAACCAACCCACCTGAACTCCAGGGTTCCCCGGGGCCAGGGCATGGCTACTAGATGACATGGACCTCTCAGGAGGCGTGAAGGGACATCCCAGGTAGCCCCTCAGAAGTCATCCTTTCTCATCTCCACCACTCGCCCTTCCAGGTCAGCCCAAGTGGCTGTTATAAAACAGAACTCGCATCATGCCACTGCCCTGCATCGAACCTGTCTCCTCACTGCACCTGGAATCAAACCCTAACCCTTCAGCACAGCTTCTGAGGACCCTGTGAACTTTCCTCTTACCTTCCTTCCTCCTGCTCTCCCCATCGCCCACTCCACTCAAGCTGCATGGTCCCCTTGCTGCTCCGTGGGTGGCTTGGGCCCTTTGCACTGCTTGTTCCCTGTCACTGGAAAGCCCTTCCGCCAGGAGTCCACACAGTCCACTCTCTCCCTTGACAAGAGTCTCGGCTCGAATGTCATCTTCTCAGAGGAGCCATCCCCGACCACTGTATCTAAAAAAGCTCCCTGGGCCACGCTCATTGCTTTGTTTTAATCTCACCCAATGGGCCGCCAAAGCTGCTCTTCAGTGTGTTGTTTGGCTTCCCATTTCTCATCTAGAATGGAAATAGCACCAAACAAGGTGACTGCCCCGAGCCGCAGTGCCAGGCACAAAAGCAGCAGTGAATCACCTCTGCTCAGTGACTCCATGAAGGGCCAGGCCAGAGGCAGGGCTGCTTGGTCCAAGCCCCATCTGGTCTCCCAGTGGTCAGCTTGACAAGTTCAGCAACAACACTCAGAACAGCAGGAGCATTCACAATGCCAGATGCTCAGAGAGAGACATAAAAACTAAGGGAGCGCCCCATACCCCAGGCACATAGCCACAAGGGTCACAGCAAACACAATCGCTTCTCTTCTGTCCAAATTGCCTTTGCTACATTCAAGCCCATTTGGCAGAGGAGGCAGCTGCGGCACGGGGAAGGGGAGCAACATTCCCAGGACTGCGAAGCTTGTCAGGGGTGGCCCTGCCAGGGCACTGGCCTGGAGGTGACCAGGTCATCCTAGAGAGGATCTGGCTTTTCCAGGAGTGCAAGAAAACCCACACTTACTTCCTAGACTTGGCACATTCCTTCCTCCAGTTCTTCACCAACACTGGCACGACTTGTTCTGATGTGTCCTCCTTATTCAGGGACCAAAGGTCACTGCCCTCCAGGGGCTGCCGGTAGCCCCGGATCATCAACCTGCGGCCAAGACACAAGTGGGTAGGTGATGAGCGCTGATCAGGGGAGGAAGAGGCTGGTGGGGCTTGGTCCACAGGCCTACCAATGCTGGTCTGCCCCACCGCGGCACAGCCACCCTGCAACCACGGCAGCCAGGTGACCGGGAAAACCGCAATCTGAGGGCCATCAGGGCATATGGCTATTCTGTCAGGCCATCCAGAAAAAATGGCTTCATCTCAAGAGAGATGTATATAGGATATTTAGGAGAGAAATATCAGAATGTCTCTAATTTATAGCTTCTTTTTGGTTTTGGTTTTCGGGGGGGGGGGGGTTTGTTTGTTTGTTTTTGTTATTTTTTGTAGTGATGGAGATGGAATCCAGGGCCTCTTTCAGACAAGGCCAGAGCTCTAACCCTGAGTCATATCCCCAACTCTAACTTACTTCTTAACCTTTAAATTAGAAAAGGTTAATATGACAAAAGATGAGCAGTGATTAAATCTGAGGGATGAGTTTACTAAATTTTATTATACTGGTTGAACATTCTCTACCTGAAATGCTTGGAACCACAAGTATTTAGATTTAACATTTGTTCCAATTTTGGAATACTAGCATATATGTAAGAAGACACCATAGAGATGGAACTCAAGTCTGAACACGAAAGTCACTTCTACCTAATATCTACCTTATCCACACAGCCTGGAGGTAATGTCATACGATATCTGTAGTGCACCAGAGTTTTGACTGAGACTCGTCACACGAGGTCAGCTGTGGGATTTTCCACCTGGGGGATGTCAGGGTGATGCACAAAGAGCTTCAGATTTTGGAGAATTTCAGATTTCAGATGTGGGATGCTCAACTCGTAGTAATTTATCTACAAGCTTGAACACTTTCAGAATAAAACATAAACTCTATATTTTTACTTATTTTGAAATAACCTCAAACTTTTTAAAAAAACATAAATTATAAAAAGAATTTACTTAAATTTACTACATTTGTGGTATCCTTGTATTTACATCTGCACACACACAAATACACATTTTCTGAACCATGTGACAGCAGGGTGGAGCCTCTACCCACTTCTGTCCCTAAATATTAGTGTGCAACTTTTTTTTTGTTTGTTTTGTTTGTTGTTTTGGTGCCGAGGCTCAAACTCAGGGCCTTGCGCTTGCTAGGCAAGCACTCTAACCACTGAGCTAAATCCCCAACCAGCTTCCTGAAAACAAGGTCATGCTCTGGTGTAACAAGGACACAATGCTCTAAAACAAGAATGTTATCAGCATGAAGGCTGTAACCTACACTCCATATCTAGACTACACCAACTGTTCCAGTGATGTTCTTTTTTTTTTTTTTTTCTGTTTTTCATGTTTTTGAAATAGAGTCTCACTTTGTAATTCAGCTGGTCTTGAACTCCCTAGATAGCCCAGGCCGGCCTCCTGCCTCAGCCTTCCAAGTGCTGAGATTACAGGTGTGCACCACCATGTCCGGATTCTAGCGATGTTCTTTAATACAGTAAAGTAATTTGAAAAATAATTATTAAAAATATTTAAGAAACACATTTGCAAAAAGCTCCTAAAGACAAGGATAATGCTTATTAGGGGGAAAACAGGTTCAAACAACCCCAGTAAGATGACAATAGGCAAGAAAAGATGTGCCAAAACAGAGGAGGAGGACCTGAAAGACGCCTATCCAGATGTTGACAGGGGTTGCCTCTAGACGTATTCTTGCTATTGATCTATGCATATTTTTCTTACCCGTATTTCCTGTGATGTGTATGTATGACTTTTATAATGGGAGGGGGACACAATGCCAATAATAAGTCAGCCTTCAGTATCTGCAGCTCCCACACTTACAGATTCAATGAAACATGAAGAGATT
Organism: Hystrix cristata; assembly: GCA_004026905.1. Taxonomy (NCBI): domain Eukaryota; kingdom Metazoa; phylum Chordata; class Mammalia; order Rodentia; family Hystricidae; genus Hystrix; species Hystrix cristata. The sequence goes on from PVJO010001170.1 coordinate 128,800, forward strand.
CATAACAAATGTGTCTGTACTGAACGTATATAATTGTTTCTCTTACCAGCATTCCTAAGCAATACAGCATGACAACTATTTACATAATACTTACATTTTGTTAGGTAAATAATCTAGACATGGTTTAAAGTACACGGGAAGATGTGCATAGGCTCTAAGAAAACACTTCCCTGGTTGACATAAATTACTTGAGCATCAGAGGACTGTACTCTCTGTGGGGCTCTGGAATCTGCCTCCTCTGGATACCAAGGGATGACTGAAACCATACTCAGAGTGACCCGCAGGTCAGCCTGGAGCTGGACAGGGCCCCGGCCACGCCTTTCACAGCAGGGAGCTGCTCATGTCTGAGTGCACATCACACAGGAGCTCGGGAACCAGGGGCAGAGTCAGTCTCTGAGAGCCCGCGCCCAGGGCGGCAGGTCTCAGGACACAGCTCCGCAGAGGAGCAGAGCAGCGGGCGGGAGCCGCGCTACATGTACTCACTCATTCATTCACTCCCCACCACCAGGGCCAAGAGCTGGGGCCCAGCCTTACCCTGTGATCCACCAGAAGGTGATCCTGGAAAGGAAGGAGGCGCCGGATTCCGGGCAGGGATTCTAGCAGAGAAAAAGCACAGGGTGGGGAGGAGATGGGAAATAATTACGCTTTTCATCTATGCCAGAGCTAGGCCATGAGCAGTCTGCTGCCTCCAAGAGGACTCTCATCCATTCCTACACTGTTCTGCATCCTACACCAATTCCTCCCCTGAGCCTCAGGAGAATGAAGCCTACGGCTGCTTCTCTGGTTTCGCCAAAACAAGTCCTGAGAGGCCACTATGTGCAAGTACACAGAACTTGCTATAGACCCACCCTGTCATATATACCCACAGCAACTTCACAGGTTGTTATTATTATCCCGTGTCACTCATTTATTCAAGTACTTGCTGAGCACCTACTATGTGTCTGGCACTCTACAAACCTGCCTGTTCCTACATCCCTACAATAATCCTATGGGCTGGGTTACCGCTGCCCACGCTATACTCCATTCATTCACTGAGCAAACAGTTTTTGAGCACCTACTACGTGCCAGACACTATACAAACAGCTATGGTCTTGCATTATTTTCCCTCTCCGAGAACTCTATGAACACAATACTACTATTCTCTCCACTTCATTCATTCATTCGCCCAACAAGTCTTTCCCAAACACCTATGAGTGCCAGGCACCACGCACACAAATCTGAACGGAGACGTGGCCCTGCCTTCATGAAGCACATGGCAACAGTTACTGATAATAACACCTACTAACCTGTTGTATGTGTTGGCTTGGTGCTAAGTGCTTTACACAAATTATCTCATTTAATCTTCATGACCACCTTTTCAAGGCAGGTCAAAATACCACACTCATTTGGCAATTAAAGAAACAGAGGAACAAAGGTGAAAGGACGTTCCCAAGGTACCACAGCTAAATGGCAGAGGTAGGATGTGTGCCCAGATGGTCAGGCTCCAGAGATAGCAGTAATCAAATGATCAAATAATCAACACACAAACACAAAAGTGGGACTGTGATGGGTGCCTCAGGTGAGTCAGTATGGCCACCAAGACCATGTCAGGTGCTAAGGCCCTATGGTAGAAGAAAGCATATAGACTTCTAGGACCAAGTGGCAGCCTGAGCAATCTATAATGCAGACCGTGTACCCGCCTACACTGGAGACCACGTAAGGAAGGCTGATCTTCATTTGCAGGTCAAGGGGGAGCCCCTGACAGAGTCCAAGCCAGTTGTCAGAGATGAGCCCTGGCTCAACAACATGCAGACAAGGAAGGGGAACTAAGCTAGGGTGGGACCACCACACAGTGCAGGGTCCTGCTCGCAGAGATGAGGGGTTTAGAGAACTGGCTGAGACAGCATACGCTCACCGAGCGGGTTTCCCCCAGGCTGGGTGTGCTCTTCAAGGGCCCCACATCTGGTTTCCACCACTAGGCGTTCAAAGGAAGCTGGTTTGGGACAGAATCAGGCAGTCAGAATTTTGTTTCTGTTTCAACCCTCTAAATTCTTCTTGGCAGAGTCCCTGGCCAGGAAATGCACAAGATACGCCTGGGACATCCTGTTAAACCCAAAGACGAGCGGGATTGTTAAAAGGCGAAAGATTTATACGATCTGAAGAGAAACCAGAGTACAAGAATAGGATTGTTAAAAGGCCCCAGATGCCACCATAAGTGACTCCCATTGACCAAATGAGCCAATGTTAAGTACAATGCACAAAACATCACATGTTTAAATATGCAAGTTCATAACTGATACTGGAAAAACACAGACATCTTGGTGTCGCTGATGAAAAGATATTTAGAACCAAGCCATTTGAAAAGATGCTTGGGAAACCAAGCCATTATTTTGGAAACAGAGAAAAGGGAAAGAAACAAGCATTTTCCCCACTTTTTCTAAATGAATTACACCACAGGGTCAACAAAGAGAAGAGGCCAAGTGTCTTTTCACAGGGAAAAAACCAGCTCTCAAGCAAAGAAGGAACAGAAGAACATTATTTAATGACATAACAAACCATTTTGCAACCACAGTGGCTTATTGGAACATTTGAGGATATTAAACAATTATTATTGTTTTTAAGCCAGATAATGGTATTACCATTAAATTTCTTTAAATCTTCATCTTTCAGATATTATCACTGGAGAAAGTTGGGTGAAGGGTACCCAAGAACTCTATTATAATTTTTGCAACTTTTTGTGATCCAAACTTTCTCAAAATTAAAAGATCAAAAGTAAAGCAAAACAATGCATATGCTTCAGGAATACATTTTGAAATGTTTATGCAGGTGATATGGGGTAAAGTCCATGGCAGCTCATTATACCAGTCTATTTAGTTTATGTGTTCATCATAAATGCTAAACACAAAGCCCTCACAGCAATCCAAACATACAGGCCTGTGCCATGATGGGTGGGGAGGTTCCCACCTCAACTGCCCAAGAAAATCACCTGAGGACTTGGCTGAAGACAGGTGCCCAGGGCCCTATCCCAGACTGACTAACTCAGGACCCCTGGAATCTGGTCCTGGCACGAACATATTTTAGTAAATTAAATTGATGCTGTTGGTCCATGTACCAATATTCCAGATCAACCTAAAGCAAAGTAAACCCAGACTGTGGAGCCAGTAAATTCAAATTCTAGCTCTGGTATTTTTCAGCTGAATGACCTTGGGCAAGTCCTTTTGCCTGTAAGCCTTGGTTTTCATACCTGGAAAATGGGAGTATCAGTCCTACAGTTTAGCTGAACACACGGGACTGCCAGAAGACCAAGGAAGGGGCTGTGTGGTAAACTGGATTTTTCCAAACAAAGGCAGCAACATTAATTGAGGTGGTGGAGATAATGGCATTGTAGGCCAGGTAGAAAATATTTCATTGCAGCCTGTTTTTTTCTTCGAGAAGAGTGGGCACCTTCCTACTCAGAGGCCTGCCCGCTCCACAGTCAGTGAGTGGTAAATTATCAGAGAATCACAAGTCCACTGTGACCACAGCCCAAGTCCTACCCACTGTGAAAAGCTTCAGCTATTTCTGATAGGGAGGAGATGAGAGGGTGGGGAACAGCTAACATTTATGAAATAAATGACGTATTTATTTCTTAGGCAAATATTTAGGTAGGACCTGGTTATATGCCAGGATGAGGCTAAGTTCTGAGCACAAGGCTAGGGCCGGGGGTTTCCTGTCTTAGGGGACACGAGGACACAAAGCAAACTAAGGTGCTCCAAATGAATATGGAACTATATGAAAGGTGAAAATTTCCAGAGGAGAAAAAGAGGGAGAAGGGGGCAGGTGTGACTCCCATGTGAAGTTGCTGACTGTCACAGTGGCTGTGTCTTGGCTCTGCCATTCAGTAGCTGTGGGACCTTAGACAAGCTGCTTAGTAGCAAAGTACTCAGTGCCTAAGTACTTAGCACAGTACCTAGCTCAGAGTACAAGCTCAAGAAATGCCACTAGTATTAATAGGAGTACTAATAACAGTAAAAATAGTAAAAATGGCTTCCATGTATACCAAAACATTAAGCTGCAATTTTAAATACATACAATTTTTGTCTGTCAACATATCAATAAAGCTGAAAGAAACAAAAGTCCACAGCTTCCATTTCTTGCAGACCCATAAGACACTAAACTGTGTACCAGATGCTTTCTGCATGGGGGTGAGGAGGGCCAAACAGTGGCCCACCAACTGCCTGTTTGTAAATAAAATTTTACTGAAACACAGCCAAGTCCATTCATTCACACACCGTGGCTGCTCTTGAACTACAAAGGCAGAGCTGAAAATTGCAACAGAGACCACATGGACTGCAAAGCCTGAAATATTTACGAGCTGGCCCTTAACAAAAAAAGCTGGATGATTCCTGTTTATATCAAACTTCACCATACCCGACAATATGGTGATTATTAAGGGGTGGAAAAAAAGGCCTCAAATGACAGTCTTTGCCTCCAAATCCAGTCTTCCTTTGGCCTTGGCATCAACAGGGAAGACAGGCAGCTAGTGGGGGCTGAAATGCATCCTGCTCCTACACTGCCAAGTCCTTTGGGCACTCGCCCCATCCAGGCTAGTCAAATTGAGGCCCCAGCCACTGGGGAAAGACTCACCCTGCAAATAGAGCAAGGTCACATTACCAATGGAACATTTCAGTCTCTAATTTGCACCTGCAAAGAACTACATCTAATCTTCTCCAAGGCCTCCTTCCTCCTCTGCATACACACACAAATTTCCAGATTATGTGAAGTCACAGATACAGGGACCAGCCCAGGGCTGCCTTCGCCAGCAGTGAAAGTACACTGAGTGCGCGAGCTGGTTTCTAGAGCCTCTATGGGACGCAGAAAGCCTTATTTGACAACGAAGACCTGTTATGAAGTAGCTGACAACCAACAGTAAATAGGAGAGTAAAAACCGGGCTGGTGGATAAGGATCCCGGCAACATCCCACTCTGTGGAATCCACGGTCCACTTCCTGAAGGAATTCATTAAGTGCAAAAGACTGAGTGGCCAGCTGGGAGTGTCCCAGCCAGAGACTAAAATCAGCACTTCTGCCCCAGATGGGATGAAGGAGGTTTATTAACTGATACTTTGTTCACTTAGAAATGAAAACAAACACCAGGGCACACACCTGTAATCCCAGCACTACAGGAAGCTGAGGCAGGAGGAACATAAGTTTGAGCCCAGCCCAGGCAATTTAGCAAGACCCTCTCTCAAAATAAAAAATAATTTTAAAAAGAGATAGAGCCAGATGTGGTGGTACATGCCGGTAATCCCAGCACTCAGGAGGCTGAGGCAGGAGGATCACTGTGCGTTCAAGGCCAGCCTGGACTACACAGTGAGTTCAAGACCAGTGTGAACTACATAGCAAGGCCCTGTCTCAAAAAACTAAAAAAAAAAAAAAAAAAAAAAAAGGGAGAAGGCTGGAGATGTACCACAGTGCAGAGGTCCTGGGTTCAATCCCCAGCAAAAAGAAGAGGGAAGAAAAAGAGAGAGAAGAGGAGGAAGAAGAAAAGAAATGAAAACATCTCCAACAAGTCCTGGCTTAAGGCAGAGGGAGGGCACATTTATTTGGTTTATGTAGCTCAGACAAACTCATTCTTTCGCATCTACATGTGCATCTGATCTGTGTTTGGCACCAGGTGATCTGGCCAGAAACTGTATGGATGAAATAAATTTGATCCCCAGACACCAATTCCTTGAGAATCAATCACGAATGATCACACACAGGCCCTACGGAGGTGCTGTGGGGACCTGATCTGGGTCTTTCGGCCTTTGGTCTGTCAGAAATTCTCCGGGTCCCCACATACCTTTAATGGTTTTGATTCTGCTTTTAGTTCTAACTGGTTTTCTGCAGGATACTTCCACAGTGTAGTGCCTACATGCCCTCAGTAACTGGCACGAAGCAGCCACAGAGCTTAGAGCGGCAGTTCTCCAATGTGGCTCCACCGCCATCCGCTCCTGGGAACTGATCAGAAATGCAAATGTCCCAGCCCCACCCAAACAAACCTAAAATACTGTGAACGATGCGGGTGGGACCCAGCAAAGGGCCTTTAACACCTGATGTGATGCACCCAGTGGGACGGCGGCTGACATCTCGCCACTCTGACCCTCTGTGTCCTCAACTGATCATCCTGCCTTCCTGGATCCCCACAAGGATTAAATAAATTAATAAATAAATTAGCTAGCGCAGTTGGCCGGAACAACCTAAATGTCCAGCGGGAGATTTCCCAGTACAACGTAAACACTGGCAGTTTGTTTGCACTGCTGCTCACCAGCTGTGCAAATCGCCCCTCTACTGCGGCCTCTGTTTCCTCTAGTGTAGCACACACCTGAATCCCTTGTCATGCCCTTTCCCGTGAACTTGTCCATTTTCTTTTCCCGATTTTTGGCCCTGTTACTCACACAGACTCGATGTCCTGGCTCGGCTTTGCTCTCTGTCTCTGGGATCAAGGTCTGTTCATCTCCAGCCCAGCTCAGCCCAGCTCAGCCCAGCTTCGTCAGTGCGCCAACATGCCCATGTCCGATGCAACCCTCCTTCCAGCTTGAGGGATCCTCCAAAAGCATGTCCAAACTGAGGGTATCCATCACTGCTACAAAATCTTTCACAGGCTCCCACCATCATCAAGTTAAAATTCTAAATTCCCATCATGGCCCACAGTACTCTCCTACACCCCTCACCCTTGGCTTCCTGCCATTTCCACTTAGCTTCTGACCCGTCCAAGAGCTGAGCAGAATTCCATGCGCCACCCCCCACACACACACAAGTTCCATCACATCGATGGACCTCTGCACACACTGCTTCCTCTACCTCCCTCCCCTTCCTCACACAATGGGGCCTCTCATTCCTTTGACTCAGACATGGCCTCCCTCCCGGCTGTGATGCTGGCCCTGGAGTTCCCTAGCTGAGCTGGGGACCACTCCGCAGGCCCCCACATCCCCTGGCCCTCCCTGTCCTCAGAGCCCTGGTGTCTATCCTGCCAATGTTAGTTTATTTGCCTGCTGCCTCCTCGCCCCACCCTTCCATCTCTCCTGGAGGGCAGGGGTCAAGGTTTGCTTGCCTCTAGTCTAGCTCACCCTGGCACAATGCTGATTTACTTAATGAATGGAAAAGGCCACAGTGCAAGATCAGGCCTCAGGGAGATGGGCCATGGAGACTGACTGTGAAGCGGGACAAGGGAACTCGCTGGGCCCTAGTCAGGCTCTGTATTCTGACAGTCATGTACTTCTCAAAACCCACCAAATAGTAATTTGGGATTAGGAATTTCATAGTATATGTTTTTCTCTAATTAAAAAAAAAAAAAGACAGAACTGCAAACAAAATATTGAACTCCAGCTATGATCTGCGTGCAGAAGTGTCCGGGGAAAGGATACTAACATATTTCAAATAATTTTCACGTATAAAAAAATTAGCAGCCTGGCTAAATAGACAGATATGTGATAAAGCAAATTTAACAAAACGTTAACCATAGTTCTCTGGATATATGGCTGCTTGTACAATTCTTTGAACTTTTCTTCCTGTTTGAAAATGTTCACAGTAAAATGCTGGCAGAAAAAAGACTCCAAATTGCTTGGGCAGGAATAAAAATACCTCCCAGTCTGACTGTGCCAAGCAGCTCTCAGGCAATGGGGTAAACCAGCGGTTTTCGACTGGGAACCACCCGGAGATCTTGTTAGAAAATGAGCTTCTGATTCAGGGGGTCTGCACGGGGGCTGAGACTGGATTCTAACAAGCTCCCAGGGGATGCTGCACTCGTGCCACTGAGTCACGGACCCCACAGGGGCTCCTGAGGATCCACCGAAGGGCCTCATCTGTCCTCAATCCCTTAACCCTCCCTCGGGACCCACCTCTGCCCACCCTCAGTCACAGCCTCAGAGTCAGGAAGCAAAAAAGGACAGCAGGCTGGGGACAGGAGCCCCGGGGAAGCTCTGGGAAGCGTGGTTGGCTCGGCCTGGCTCCCAGAAGCCCCGCTGGCCCTGGCTACAGGACAGATGGGAAGAGCCCTGCCAAACAGCCAGGCGGAGGCAAGAATAGACATCTGAGTCAGGGAGCGGGCACAAGGCCAGCAGGGGAGGATGGGCACTTGGTGACTCAGCGCCAGACAGCCTGAGGCAGCCCCGCCGGCCCCCAGCCTGGCCCTGCCTGACCCGTGCCGTCCTGGGGCTTGGCTGGCCACTCATGCCGAGGGCAGGTGACTGCAGCTGCCACCCTGAAGATGGGACAGTGGCAGGGCCTGGACACTCCCGATTTTCCAGACTCCACTGTGACTCTGGCCCTGAGGGTGACAAAAAGACAAACCAAGTGGGCATATTACGAGGCATCCTCCTCAGAAGATGGAAGGCTGCCGAGCTGGGGAGGGGCGCAGCCAACATCAAATCATCCACATCCAATTTCCAGAAAGGAAGAGTGAGCCGGGAGTGGTGGTACATGTCTGTAACCTCAGCGCTCAGGAGGCTGAAACAGGAGGATTACAACTAGTTCAAGGCCAGCCTGGGCTACACAGTGAGTTCAATGCCAGCCTGAACTACCTAGCAAGATTCTCAAAAAAGCCAAAAAGTGACTTGCCCCAAGTCACAAATCTAGTTCATTCTCACATTATCAGATTCTAACTGCCCTTGTCTACAACCAGCAGTCTTTTGGCTGACCTCAGGCTTCCCAGGGCTGGTGGCATCTTCCAAATACAGCCAGGATGCTATGTTGGCCCCCTGTGTGCCCTCCCTGCCATGAGACATGGCCATTCCTCCATCTACAGGTGAGATCTCTGTCCCCTCCTCTGGCACCTGGGCAGTTCTCTGTGATAGCCTTGACTAACTAGGCACGGCGAGAGTAACACCATGTGACTCTGGGAAAAGGTCATAAAAAGTTACACACTTTCCACCTGGAACACTAATTCCAGCACGGTGGTGTACTCCTGTGATCCCAGCACTCTGGGAAGCTGAGGCAGGAGGGCTGTGAATTGGATCCCAGCTTGGGCAACTTAGTGACTTAGCAAGGCTTTATTTCAAAATAAAACATTTAAAAATGACTGGGGATGTAGCTCAGTGTGGGTTCAGTCTCCAGTGCCCTCCCCATACACATGCACAAGTAAGAGCCTCCATGTGGAGCACTCACTCATGAAGACCAGCTGTCACACTGTCAGAAGCCCAGGCCATAGGGAGATGACTCGCAGGTGTCAGCAGGAGGCGAGATTCCCACCAGCGCCCAGCCTTCACCCCCAGACGCCAGAGGAAGCCTCTGAGTGACTCAAGTTGTGGCCACCACCCGACTGTGACTGCAGGAGGGAATGACAGGCCGGACACAGTCAAAACGCAGGGCCATGAAATATCACCATAAATTTCTGTTTAATGCAGAGAAAGCCAGGATTATACACTTGTCCCTTAGAATTTGTCCATTCTAGCATCCCATTAGAAACCAAAATTCAAGACGCTAAAGTCCCTTATTCAAAGGGGTGCAGTACTTGCATGTAACCTACCAATGTCTTCCCTACACTTTCAATCAAAAACTGAATCATGATTTATAATACCTAATAAAAAAATATAACTACTGTGAAAATCATTGTTATACTGTACTGTTTAGGGAAGAATGACAAGAAAGAAGTCTGCACATATTCAGTACAAATTTTTGCCCCAAATATTTCTGATCTGTGTTTGGCTGAATCTATGAACACAGAATCCTGAAATACCCTCAGAACAGGTTACCTCAAAATACAACACTTTAGCACAAAAATGGTTTTGATCTGAAAGCAATTAAGCAGCAACAACACAGAAAATTTCTTGTCCTTCCCCTACCTGCCTAAAAGCACCACAAAAAGTCCATCTCCTGCAGGCTTTCCTACCTCATCTTCACACCAGGAGAAGAACCAGCATGATCATGGCAGCCGAGAGAAGGATCTGCACAAACCACCCTTACCAAAATAACCTCTCTTATAGAAGTTTCTCCCATATATTTACTTTCTCACAATGTGTCACCCCTAGAAGCCCACGCCCCTTTTCCTGGTCTTGTCATTTCTCCACAAATTTACTGCCCTTTGTTAAAATGGTATATAACAGTGGTGACGAACATATGCCACACATGCTGCAGCCAGCTGTCGGCTATCACTGAAAGCTCCAAAAGGTCTGCCATCGCTGGTATACAAGCCTCAGGCCTAACCACTTCTGGAGGTTTTCATTTTTTGCGAGGTCCACTCCCATGCATGTATGTAATAAACATTTCCTCATGTTAATCTTTTATGGGTTTGACTCACAGGCGCCAGACCTTGAACCTAAGAGACTAGAGGACCACTGTTGTCTGCAACAGTTTGAACCGTGTCTGTTTTATACACTCTTATGTACCTAGCACACTATGCAACAGAGATTTAGCAGATGTCTGTTAAAGAGATAAGAGAACCAAGGTGGAACTAATGCCCAAGTCAGCCCAACTCAAACATCGGGCTCCTGTTCCATCACACTACACTAGCTCCACCTTCAGATTCAGGGTATAAATTGGGGTCTACCAGCTCAATCTCTGAGTCATAACAGTTTTGTACCTTAATACACACACACACACACACAGACCCCTGGAGCCACGGGTGCAGCTCAGTGGTAGTGGGCTTGCTCAGCATACACATGGCCCTGGGTTCCATCCCCAGCACCAGCAAAAACAACAACAAAAATTCCCTTTGAAGGCTACTGTGAGGTTGAACCAATGCTTCTTAACTTCTGTGTGTGCAAGAATGCCCTGAGGACACTATGCAAGTGCAAGTTCTGGTCTGGGGAGGAGCCTGAGACCCTGCGTGTCCAATATGCTTCAGCTGAGATCAATGCTACTGGTCACGGTACCCTCGTGGAATGGCAGGGCTCTGAACGAAACAAAGTTCTCAATGCCGTTGAACTGTATATGTTAAGTGCTTATGACAGCAAACCTTATATACTTTATCATGATGAGCTAATTAGAAAAAATTTTTAAAGAGGAAAAAAGGCTCTTAGTACCATACCAGGCCTTCAGCTGGTCACCATACCATGCTGGTCCTTTATCTACCTCCTGATAATATGAGAAGAGCCCTCGTCTAACATTCTGGGTGGTCCCAAGCAGACCTTGAGTTTAACAGAGACATCTATACTCAGAACTTCCCCACCATACAACAGCAATAAATTACCCCAAGGGCCCCACAACAGGCCCCTGTCCTAGGCTCTGAGATCCAGGGAGGGCTCTGCCTTATGGAGCTTACAGCCCAGCACAGCGCTGTCTACTTAGCCAAGACCCTGCCCTCAAGTGGGGGCAGGAGTCTGCAGAATGGCCAGCCCTGAAGCTGAATTCCCACTCCACCACTGACACTGGGCAAGGTATTGTGTTCCCTGAGACTCAGTTTCTCTGCCTGTACAATGGAAAAACCAGTATCAAGATCACTGGGGCTGGCATGAGGCTTATGTGAGACACAGATATGAAGGGCTCAGCACAGTGCCTGGTATATAGCAAGGACAAGTACGCACTCACTCCCTGGCCTCAGCTGTCAGGAAAAACACACCCTGAATAAGGAAGGCAGACAAAGTTGAAGGTAAAAGTCATCAGAGCTCAAGGAACGTGACAGACCAGGAACAGGCAAACAGGTTCTGTCCAGAGCCAGACTGTAAATGCTGCGGGCTTCGTGGGAGATAACAGTCTGCAGCAGCTGCTCAGCTCTGCCCCTGCGGCTCTGGGCGGCCACAGGCAGTGTGGAGTGAACAAGCATGGCTGTGGTCCAGTAAAATCGTATTTACACAAAGCAGCAGCAGATGAGATTTGGTATCCGGGCTGTTGTTCACCATCTCCTGGTCTACAACCCAAATTGCAGAGAGACAAATGGCAACCCGCTGGGTTTTTGAGCTGAAACTCAAAGGAGGCAGACCAACTAGAGGGACCATGGAAGGCCTCATTCTTAGCCCACGTGCCGAGGCAGAAACAGAGCAGCCTGCACACCCACGTTTACCATGCATGCTGCTGGATCTTACCACACGAGAGGAAAACCAGGGCTTTCCAGCCCCTTGAAGACGGGGAGTTGTTGGGGAGGGGTGGGAGGTAAGAGAGACAGAAGTGGAGAACAGTCAGGGAATCCGATCCTCCACCTCCCAGCCTCCAGGGAACACAGAAAGCAGGAAACGAGGCTCAAGTCAACCCGATAGATGCATTCCCAGGACAGAAGTAGAAGGGAATTGGGAGAGGAGGACAGTATTGGGGATTGAACCCTGGGCCTTTACACTGAGCTACATCGCTAGTCCATTTTTTATTTTTTATTTTGAGGCAGAGTCTCATTAAGTCACTAAGTTGCCCATGCTAGGTTCGAACTTGTGATCTTCCTGCCTCAGCCTCCCAGAGTCCTGGGACTATAGGCTTGTGCTACCAGGTCCAGCTGCAGAATGGATTTTTATGTGGATCCCCCCAAGGACAGCAGAAAGTCCTTCCTCCATAAAGCTTCCAGAAGTGTGATGGGTCAGGTAATCTTCACACTGGCCAGTCAGCTCCACCTGGACTCAGTTTACCTCCAGAGCAACCCAGGGGTTGCAACCGATCAGGTAGGCATGGCTTGTCTGATGTGATCCCTGCTCTGCAGAACAGCCCAACACCAAGTAGGTGTTCCCTGCAGCAAGCACTTGGCTACCTCCCACCCACAAGCAGATGAACAATTCACCCAGTATTATTCTATGCCAGGCATGGGCTGAATCCAACAGGGGAACATAGTCACTGTATTTTTGAACTTTATACATACACCCAGACACAGGTACACACATGCACTCACAAACAGCTGTGGATATGAACACAGAAACACACTCACCTATGTGTGAAGACAGACACACATGCAAATACACATCCACGTAAACACACAGCAGCACACAGATATGCGAACTCATAAACACATACATGCTTGGCTATGACTCCAGCTTTGTTCCTCCCTGAATAGGAACGTTCAAGAACTGGGCCTCCTGGAACACACGGGGACACAGGTTTCTGTGACCTCTCGGCTGTGTCATCCTCCTCCTCTGTGCCGATGGCTCCCAAGCTGCCGTTGCCCACAGTGCAAGCCTCAGTCTTTTGCTGAGGTCCAGGCCGAACCCAACAGAACTCACAGCAGCTGAAAACTGCTCCCACTGCAATCCGCCCATTCATGGCTGACTGATCAGGAACAAACACTTCATGGCACCCCAAAAGCCTCCTGCCATGCTCCAGAGACATCCAAAGGGCTCAGTGGGCTGCTCGCCTCCCAGTCTCTCCTGCCCGTCACTGCTTGGCACCCTCCCAGACAGCTCTGCCCAAGGGCCCTTGCACATGCAGTGGCTCGAATCTCTTCCAGGACTGCTTGTCTTCCAGGTGTCTGCTGGCCTGCCTCGCCCTCCAGAGATTTTGGTCCACATGTGTGTTCTCAGGGAGGCCTCGCCTGGCAGCTCTGAGCAAACACTGCCAAGACCCCAGCAAGCCCCCTCCATCGCCTCCTCTGCTTTCTTTTGTCGAAGCGTTTGCCACCATCTGACTTCGACTGGGGTCAAGGATTAATGCTCGCCTCTTAACCCAGAAAACATTCGCCTCAAGTGGGCGAGAACTCTGCTTTATTCACTGCTACAGCCAACGCCCAGACCCAGGTTGGAAGGAGGGAGGGAAGGAGGGGAAGGAAGAAGAGAGAAGGAGGGGAGGAAGGAAGACAGAATGGAGGGAAGGAGGAGGGAGGGACAGAGAGAAGGAGAAAGGACGGACTTGGGGAGACAAACGACTGTGCACCCTTATATTCTGCCAGCAGGAGGAGTAGCCATCTCCTTGCTCCTGGCTGTCACAGAATGTCACTGGAAGTGATGGTAGAGACGAAGGTCTCAAACTCGAATCCCGCAGGGGCATACGTGTGCTGTGACTAAGGGCAGCAGTGGTGCAGGGCCAGAGGGAGCAGCGGAGTGTGGTGAGCTCCGGCCACTTCCTCGGTTCCCGCCAACTGCTGCCTGTGGGATTCCAGCCCAAATCGGTCAGAACTTCTCATTAGATAAGAAACCCAGGCAGACCAAATTTATATGAAATTTACTGACTTTTAAATATTTGCTTATGCTTTCTAAAACTACTATGCCACTAAGACACAGCCATCTACAACTACCAGGTGGACAATCTCCTCCAACCTTCCCAGCCACATCCAGACCCTGGTTTTCACATCTGTAAAGCATGGAGGGTGACACTGCTTGTCTCTGGGCATCTGAGGTAGTGACACAGGCCCAGAATCAGCACCCAGCAAGTGTTGGCTGGTGGTGTATGATAGTTCTTTCTTGCACACATGCACACACACACATCTGTGGTCACACTTACGGGGTCATTGATGGTTTCGGAGAACAGGGGCAGGCGGTCGGAGAAACAGGCCAACACAAGTTGAACCAGCACAAGGAAAAAGTACAAGTAGAAAGTGATATTGCGAAACAAGTCGACTTTGGTGTCCTGAATGGGAGAGAAAGGAGGAGAAGAAAAGATCATTTTCCAGAAGCACCTGCCATGCCTATTGTGTTTGTCTCCTCTAAAACTCACAATAAAGCGAATCCCCGAAGTCATATGGAAATGGTATTTGGAGGCAAGCCCCTCATGATGGCATTAGCAGCCCTATAAGAAGAAAAGAAGTCACACATGGTGGCATATGTCTGGAATCCCAGCACTCTGGAAGGCTAAGGCAGGAGGATCTCAAGTTTGAGCACAACCTGGGCAACTTAATGAGATTCTGTCTCAAAACAAAAAATTTAAAGAATGGCTGGATATGTAGCTCAGTGTGAAGGCCATGGGATCAATTCTCAGTACCACTAAAAAAAAAAAAAAGAGGACAAGAGACCCAAGTTAGCATGTTTGCTATCTCGCCAGATGATGCCCTAAGCTGTCCTGGGCTCGGCAGAGTCCTCCATCAGCAAGGCTTCACCAGATGGAGCCCCTCAAGCTTGGAACCCCCAGCTCCAGAACCACACACTGTGTATACCTTTATTCTTTGTAAATTACCCAGCCCACAGTACTCAACTACAGCAACAGAAAACTGACAAAGACAAGCCAGGAGAGCAGGCTGCAGGTGGCCCACTTCCTCCGCAGCAGGTCTAGTCAAAGGCTTCTGGCCACAACCCACCCTCCCCTGTGACAGAACAGAAGACAGCTCCATGCCTGGATAGCCACCCTGCTCAGCACTGCCTGGAGAGGGGTCCTGCACAGCAAGAGGAAGTCCAGGTGTGGGAGGGAAACTGAGCTACATCCAAGGCCTGGCTCTGCTCATACAGGCTGTGAGCCCTTACTTGGTTTTCCTGAGCCTCAGTTTCCCCATCTACAAACAGGCCAGTAGTCCTCAACTAAGGCTGAGTTTGCCTCTGGAGGAATATACCTCCCAAGGTCTATGGACACATTGTTACAACTTGAGAGGAGGAATGCTACCCACACCCTAGGGGTAGAGGTCAGGGCTGCCCCTAGAGGTCCCAAAGCCCAGGACAGCAGCCTGTAACACACTCATCTCCAGCCCAAAATGTAACAGGTGCTGAGGCTGAGAGGCCACGTCAGTCTCTGTGAGAAATCCTAAGATCAGTCACAAAAATTCTTAGTCCCGAGTGGCAGTGAGAAAGGAGGAAGTCAGTCAATGTCAGCTGCCATTACTATTAAAGACAGGCTGGTCTGTATACCCTGGGTGCTCAGTAAGTGTTCCTTCCTTTTCCTTCCTTTGCCATGTGCCAGCCCCTGACTAGCTCCAAGATACTGGGAACAGCAGGTTAGAGTCGAAAAGTGCACACTCCTCAAAATTCCTGGAACAGTATGCAGCAGCCAGTGTAAACAACTTCTCCAGTCAGAGGAGCGGCTGATGTGCAGAGGTAATGTGGGGACATGTCTAAGGCTCCTGCGGAAATAGCCACTCTGCAAACACCACTCCCAGCTTAAGGCCATGGCAGACTGCAGGCACATGGACCTGAATTCCTTCATGGTACTGTGGACAGAGGCGCACTGTGTGACACTCTATTTGCCCCCAGCTCTTGCTCTTGTGGGACCCACACGAGGCCCTCAGAGCTACAGTTAAGTGGAGATGAGAAAAAAAGGTTCTAGAACAAAGGCTACAGCTGACTTGGTGGGGATTTGATGGAGTAGGGATGGCTCCAGGGAAGAAGATGTGGTACCCATCCCCTGGTTCCCATGGCAACCCATGACTTCTACACACAAGAACAAGCATCTCTTTCACAGGGCACTGAAGGAAGATGCCAGAGGAGGCTACCACTTACCTCTTTTAAGGCAGTCATGATTCTGGATCTGAAGATGGCAAGGGCACACAGTAGGGCTATAAGCCAGAAAGTGAGCATGATCCCCGAGGACTGCACCCCCTTCCTTCTCTCAAGCTGAATTAAAAAGGTGGCGAGCAGCTAGAAGAGAAAAGCACACAGCAGGAGCTAATCAGAGAAGATGGATCTTGAGGCCCCCATGGTCCCAGGACACAGCAGGTATCCACCAAGGGTGAGGATCTGTCATCAGTCAGGGGCACAGAACTGCCACCCAGGTTCCACAGGGCAAGTCACAGAATCTCTCAGAGCCCCCAAAGCCTCAAGGGCAAAATGGAGACAGAAGCCCTGTCTGGAGAGCCGTGGGGATTTAATAAGACCTTAACAAGACCTGAGAGAAAGCTCAGTTTAGGACTGAGATCAACAGACGTTTTCTTATAGGGCCATGTATACAGATCTAGGTTTCATGGGCCACAGTCTCCTTCACAACTACTCAGCTCTGCCACTGTATCATGAAAACAGCTATGACGATATGTAAATGAATGGATCTGATTGCCTATGTTGATAAGATTTAATTTACAAAACAAGCAGTAGGCCAGGTTCTGGGGCCATGTCAACTAACTCTTGATTTAGAGCCATAAAGACCTGGGTTCAAGTCCCAGCTCCTATAGTTACTGTTTATCTCTGCTGGGCACCCGCCAGACTGGTCCCGTACAAGGCACTTCACATGCTCTGCCATGGACAGCTGCACCTGGCAGACGTGGGAACTAGGCCCCAGATAGAGAACACCTCCCTCCTACGGTCACACATCTCATCTTTAAGGAAGTTTGTTCATAAGATGGGGGTGGAGGAAATTCATGGAGGATTTTATTTCATTCCTAGGGACAATTGCTTCTACTTCATGCATGCCTTCACAATCAAGTCAACAAAACAATGCTTCTCCTTGGAAGAACACAACGCCATGGCCACTCTCTAGAGGGGCAGTGCAAAGCCCCAACCCTAAGTCACAAGCCAGACTCAGGAGTGGTGGGTAACCCCTTGTCCTTCTCCCTGCACAAATGCTTGGCTCAGAAATACATGGTCTTTCTGTCCTCTCTGTTCATCTTTCCTGGTTCTGCCTGGACCCAGCACTTACCCTAGTCCACCAGCTTCAGCCCCTCTCCTGCCAAGGACACCATCAGCTCCCACTCCTGTCTCAACCACCCATTCTCCACTCGGAGGTCAGTTTTTACATATGCAAATCACTATGCCCTGTCTTTGACCAAGTCTTTCCCTTTAGGACTTTTAAACTGGAGTGCGAGGGTGCGAGACCAAGTCTTTCCCTTTAGGCCTTTTAAACTGGAGTGCGAGGGTGGACTGTGGCTAGAAGCCAGGGTTCCCTGAATGCGGATGGAAACAGTGGCATCTTCCCTCTGTGAATCGGCACCGCCGAGGCGGAGGGAAGGAGCACCACACAACTATACGGCGCACCTGGGGCCTTGTCCCCAGCCCAGATCAGGCATGTCCACATTCCACAGCAGCAGCCAAAAATGCCTCCAACTATCACGTACAGGCACTGCTGCTTGGTGATTAAGGAACCATCCCACCTGAACTAAGCAGCTCTGCTTCCTCCAGGCCCTTTTACCATGATGTTTCTGCTTCAAACCCAGCTTACCATAGACTGAATCCCCTGAAACCATAATTAAACCTCTCCCCCTTTAAGTTGTGGGCATCAGGTATTGTATCCCACGAACAGGAAAGGTGGCTAGTACAGTAGGACAGATGGGATTGCCTCCCCTCATATTCCTAGTGCCTGCCAAGGCTATGCAATCCCAAAGAGGAGCAAGGCCCATCAGGACACCCATGAAGACTGGAATCTGGCTCTACCACTTTCTGTCTATGTGATCTTGACCCAGTTCCTCCACATCTCTGTACCTCTGTTCACTTGTTTATAACATGGGGAAAATGAGCAAATGCATGTAAATGAGCTACTACATAATGGGATAAAGGCAGTGCCTGGCTCAGAGCGAAGGACGCTTGCACACATGTGCTGTAGGGACTTGGTCCTCCCCATCCAGTTCCGCCTCACATTCCTTGACCCTTGCTGTCCCCTCCTCCCCACCTCCACTCTGTTTCTACTTCACAGGATGACTCGTTTCCCCACATACTGCCTTTCAGCCCCCAACCCTTCCCTGGACAAACAGTTCTCCCTGCTCAGAACAACCTGCTTCGAGTTTGCTACTCCTCCACTCAAGGGCCCTGACTCCTGAGAACCCTCCGGGCTTCCCAGGGGCCCCAGGCGTGTGGTACACACGGAACAGCACTCCCTTCCAAGCAGGTCACTCTGTGGCCAGAGCTGCTGCAGAATGCAGTGGCTAAAAGCCTGATGGCTGGGGCCCTACCCTTGCTTTGCTGCGGATTAACTGTGTGACCTGGAGCGATGCATTTAACCTTTCTTTGCCTTCATTTTCTTACCTGTGAAAGGAGACAAAGCAAAACCTATGTCACACAGGTTTCTTCTGACTCAGATGAATTTCAAGACAAGTGAAACATCAGGAACCCTGCCAGGCACAGTAAGCACTCAACAACTTCAGCTGCAATTAACGAAGTGGCTTTCTGGGCAACTTGGTGCCCCACCTGCGACCCCACGGCTGGGAAACGGCAGAGGCCACCAGGTCCCAGGCAGCTGCTATAAACGACCGAGGTAGCCAGTTCAAGAACACGGGGCAGCAAACACAACAGAAGATGGCATCTGCCGCTCAGCCTCGGAGGCAAGAGGCAAGAGGGGAGGGCGGGATTGCACAGACCAGGCAGCACATGCCCCAGCTCCAGCAGCAGCTGCGTCTCCACTCCTGCTTGTTATGGCTTGTACCTAGATGTCTGCCCAAAGCCTCATGCAGTCACGGGGGGCTTTTCCAAGGTGACGGATGTAGAGTGTGTGATGCTGGGATTAACGATACGATGCTGGGATCGATTCACGGTGCAATGCTGGGATTAAGAGTGCCCCACCCTGGGTGTGAGTGCCCCACTCTTAAAGTAACTGCCCTAAATGGGAGGCAGCCCAGATAGAAAATAAGGGACAGAAAGAGTTAATGATGCTTTCGGGACCACTTCTGCCACCTCCTCCCTTCTTCTCTGCGATGCCACCCTGCCTTGGAGCCAGCCGACTAAGAACTGAAACCTCTACCAACTGTGAGCTCAATAAACCTTTCCTCCTTGAACTGTGGGGTCAGATAGTTTGTCTCAGCAATGAGAAAAGTAACTAAGACAGAGCTGATCCTTCCCTGAAGCAACTGTGTGTCTGGATTGCTACATCTCAGAATTTTTCAAGAGAAACTGAATTCTGGATTTTCACCTTGGGTTCTCTTCATGTCTAATTGCCAGATACTACGTTTTTTAACTTGAATTTTTATTAGTACATAAGGCTTACATTATGGTGGTATGTGTACATAACACATTAATTCTTTTTTTTTTTTTCTGGCGCCAGGGATTGAACTCAGGGTCTTGCGCTTGCAAGGCAAGCACTCTAACCACTGAGCTAAACCCCCAGGCCCAACACATTAAATTTTTTTCTTCCCCTTCCCCTCCCGCTAGGTACTCCTTCAGGTCCCAACAGGGCCTAGAGGACAGCCAAGGGTTTGCAGCCAGTTTCTACTTACCATAGTGATGCCCAAGAGGGTGGGGCTGACCAGCAACACCGGGGGCAGGAGCTTGCCCTGACTTCTTTCCCAGAAAGAGTAGAAGAGGTCTGCCCAGCAGACAACCCACAGCAAGAATCCCAAGGCCTGCAAGGAAAGAGCACACACAGAGCTCGCGGCAGACAGCAGTGCACTGTCCCCTGCACCCCAACAGAAGCTCAGCCTTGGGGGTCCAGCCAGCCCCCAGCGATCGGCCAAGGTCTTGAGAAATCCCAGCCCTGGGAATACGGACCAGTCGCGCCAAGCAGAGGGGCAGAGGCTCAAGCTCCTCAGCCGAGTCCGGCTGATGTAGCTCCCTCACCCAGCACTGAAGAGCTGAGCCTGTGGCTCCTCTGTGGCTGCAACCCCTGCCCACCGAGTAAAGCCCTTACACGCAGCTCTTCATTCAGGCAGTGTTCAGCGCCGGCCTACTGCGCATCTCCTGCATTTCAAGTGTGTAGGGAAACAAGAGAACAAAACAAAGTCCCTGCCCTCACGGAGCTGATGGTCTCATGGAAGAAAACTGGGAAGAAACAAACTGAAAAACGCATACAACTATCATGCCAGAGAGTAATAAGCATTATGCAGAAAAAATGAAATCTGTTAATTGACAGAGTCATTGGGGAAAGTCTCTCTGGTCAGGCAATATCAGAGTAAAGAACTGAAGGAAATGATAATGTGGAGGGAAAAAAAACGACTTGAAGAGAGGGTGCAGGAAGTGCAAAGGCCCTGTGGTGGGACTATGCCCAGAGGGTTTGTAGAATGGGCAACGGGCATGGTGGGAGATGGCTGAAGAGGAAGCTGGAGCCAGATGTGCTCAGCCATTGGGAGGAGTTCCAGATTATATTCCTGGTAATGCGGAGCTAAAGAAAGATTTTTGAGCAAGGCAAAGGATAAAATCTGATTTCTATTTTCAAAATGATAATGCTCCTCAAGAAACATATGAAATGCTCCTAGTGGCCTGAAAGGAAGACAGTATGTCTAGCAAAGGATAGGGAAATAGATGACATCTTTTAAAGACTTTTTTAAAAAGCAGTTTTGAGTTCATAGAACTCAAAGTAAGAGGAAGATCAGAGAATTCTACCCTCTGCTACCCTCTGCCCCCACATGTGTAGTCTCCTCCCATACCAACTCCCTGCTCCAAAGAGGTACATTTCTTTTAAGTGATGAGCCCACACTGACATGTCACTGCCACCCAGGGCCCACAGGTTATATTAAGGTCCCTTCGTGGTGATGGACATCCTATAGGCTTGGAGGTGGGGTACAGGGAGAGGTTTAGACCACTGGGGGTGCCCTTGAAGGAGACTGTGGGACACTGGTCTCTCACTTTTCCAACCATGAAGTGAATGGTTTGGCCTGCCATGAGTCCCCACCATGGCATGCTGCCCAGGCACAGGCCCAAAAATGGGTGAACATGAGCAATAGGTATAGGGTAGTGATGGCAAACCTTTTAGAGCTTTCAATGATAACAAACAGCCCACTGTGGCATGCGTGCCATAGGTTCGCCACTACTGGTACAAGGGACTCAGCAGAAGTTCTGGTATTATGCTTGCAATTTTCATAGTTTAAAATTATTTCAAAAAAAAAAACCTTGAAAGTAGAAAATAAAAAGGAAACAGCTTTCATAAGGGAGGAAGACCTTCTGATAGCTTCCTGGTAATCCCAAAATAACAAGGCTATAATCCCCACTACACAAATGGGGAAATCGAGCTTGATGAAATTAAAAAAATGTGTCAAAGGTCATAGAGCTAGAAAGTGCCACAGCTGGAGATGAACCTATGTTTGACTCCAAAGCTCCATTTTTTTTTAAAATCCATTGTTCTGCCTTCAAGAAAAAGGAATTTAGGGCCGATTAAATGAAAGGAAAATGTGACTTTTCCCAGGGGTCGGTGGCTCCACCACCCCACCCCCGCGACATCCCAGGTGACTTACAGTTTTGGCTTTGTTGAGGTGCGTCATCTGAATGTATCCCCGGTCATGTCGGGAGAGATAGAGGAAGTAGAAAGGGAAGCAGGCCCAGAGGTAGCAGCAAGGCACCCACACGAGGACGGTGTTCTGAAAGCACTTGGTGAAGTCGGGGTTGCTGGCGTACCACGTGACATTCCAGTCCTGCGGACACACACGCAGCGCAGCTTAGGGACCTCACCACCACCGCCAGGAACGGGGGCTTGCCTGGGCTCAGCACAGCTGCCGAGGGGACTGCCGGAGACAGATCGCATCTCTGCACCCCAGTGCCCCTTGGGGTGCACTGGCCAACTTCCAAGGGTTGCTGGCCAGGAAGACCAAGAAGCAAGGGGTGGGGACAGAGTGATGTCATGTCTCATCTTGCAGAACACACAAGGTCCTGGAACTTATGGCAAGTCTCACTCCTCTACAAATATGGACAGTGCCACTTAAGGGACCATGAAGATGCTCTTTTGTACACAGGGAACACTTTAGTCACAT
Source organism: Hystrix cristata (assembly GCA_004026905.1). Lineage (NCBI taxonomy): Eukaryota > Metazoa > Chordata > Mammalia > Rodentia > Hystricidae > Hystrix > Hystrix cristata. The sequence goes on from PVJO010001170.1 coordinate 151,098, forward strand.
GGGTCACTCTGACTTTACCATCCTGTGTACTGGAAACTTTCTGATCCTCTTTATCACCTTTACTACCACCACCATGGTAGGTAAGGCCCACCAGCAACTCTAGTGCCAGGCCCTAACCCACATGCTTAGACAAAGCACTTATCATGTCCTTTAATTCCAGGAGTCAAGTACTTTATCTCCTTTTTTAAGATGTGAAAACTAAGTCACAGAGAAGTTGATCACATAGGATCAGACAGCTGGGAAGCTCTGGAGCCAAATGCAAATTCAGGCAATGGAGTTAAAATTCCTGCATCTCGTCATTAAACTATCCAACACTCAGGAGGCTGAGACAGAAGGGGCATAAGTTTGAGGCTAGCCTGGATTATATAGCAAGTTTAAGGCCAGTCCGGCCTACATAGGGAGACCCTATCTCAAAAAATAAGTCAGGCACTCAGGAGGCAGAGGCAGGAGGATTGCTGTGAGCTCAAGGCCAGCCTGGGCTTCATAGCAAGCTCAAAGTCAGCCCAAACTACAGAGTGAGACCCTGTCTCAAAAAAACAAGAAAAAAAAAAAGGTAAATAATAATCTCAGCACTGCAGCACTGAGGGCGGTTGAAGCAGGAGGACTGCTAGTTCAAGTTCTACCTGGGCAGTTTAGCAAGACACTGTCTCAAAATAAAAAAAGCTGGGGATGTAGCTCAGTGGTAGAGCACCTGAGAGAAAGGGAAAAAAAACAAAAAAAGAAAAGAAAAAATTAAGTAAAAACCTTGTGTTTTGCTAACGAGGCATGCCAATAAACAAAAGGACGCACACATACGTAGCTAGATCAGGTATCTCTGCCCAAGAATTAACATCCAGTAGCCGTCAGAATTCTGTAACAGAGAATCTAAATTTGCATTAAGTCCTGATCTGACTGTGGGCTGAGTGTACAGCTCTGGGAAAAGTTATTGCCCTAGGATGGGGTCTCAATTTCCCATCTCTGTCATGATTAAACTGGGTAAATGAGAAGCATAAAACAGTCCCCAATTCAAAGCCAATTTAGCCCACCAATGGTTCACTGTTGTAGTTTTAGGCATGCTTTAAAAACTCAGATTACTTGCTAACATTTATAATCAGCCCATTTCATGTAAAATTTTGGATTTGGGGCTTCTTTGCAAAAATCAGAACATAAGCCCATATTCCTGCTTCACACCCATCGGCAGGAGCGGGGGAGCAGCCAGTTCCTGGAGAAGGTTCTGGTGTGGCAGCAGGCCGCAGCACCTAGATCCGGCCTCTTCTCCCAGCCTGCCCCGTGCACCACTGACTACAAGCCTCCCAGCTCCAACTGGAGCAGCAGCCCCACAGTCTCACGGTGAGGCCACCCAGGAACTCCAAGGAACCTAGAACCTTACAAAGCCAAACAAGCCAGAGAGCCATATCAAAAAAATGTTACCGAAGAGAAAGTGAGAAGCAAGCAGAGCATCTTGCTTCAAGAAAATAGCTGAGGACCGGTGCATAGCTCAGTGGAATAGCACTTGACTAGTGAGACCCCCCCAAAAAGAAAGAAAAAATGTGGTTGACAATTGATCAAAATATGCTTGCCAAGAATTTCAAAACAGAGAAATCGAGAGAGAAAGAGAGAAAGAGAGATCGAGATTGATGGATCTAGATATAAAGGACCTGAACTGGTCTTCAGAAATACAACCATTCTATGATACAAATAGTTATTTTTCCAGAACCATGAACAAAGGATTATTGAAAAGTAAATTTGATAAGGCCAACAACAATCAAAGAGATTTTGTTTGGAAACTTTGAGATGCAAAGGCACGTAAAAAAATAAGTAAAATTTTTTTTTTTTTTTGATGCTGGGGATTGAACTCAGGGCCTTGTGCTTGCAAGGCAAGCACTCTAACCGCTGAGCTAAATCCTCAGCCCAAAAACTTTTTTGAAAAAGATGAAGTTCAGGCTTTTGAGGATTTGGGCTTTGGAAGAGAACCTCATAAATAAGAATTTGATCAAGGAGAGAAGTGATCAAAAACTGATAATTTTAATTGGTTTCACACCACTCATAAGTCTTAAAGTGATGGCTAAAAAGGCATTAAGCTGTTGGTGGTTATTATACACTGAACAGTTTCTGAGCAGTTGCCAGAAAAAGCTCAGGCCAAAGGAATTTGCCCTTCCAGAAAGAAAACCAAGCTGGGACTTACGGAGTTATGCATACAAGAAACACGGTTCACAGGAGCGACATTTCAACAATCTGATCTTAACCCAATTATTCCTTGCTCGGGCCACTGCAATAGCAGCTCAACCTACTCTGCCTCCACCTCATCTGGCCCTCCTCAGGCCCCTGCTACAGCCAGTTAGCTAGCTATCCACACATCCATATGTACATCCATAGACAGAACTAGCTACCCACCCATGCACCCATTCATCCATCCACCTGTCTACGCACCCACCCGCCCACCTGTGTGTCCAGACACACACCCCCTCACCCCAGCCAGGCACACATAAACTCACTGCTATCTCCTTCTCTCTCTCTCTCTCTCTGGACTTGTTTGTAATAGCTAATACATTTGTGTGCTAACACTTTTTCAAACTACACAAAATAGCGTATGGTAAAAAATAAGTTTCCCTTAACTAGCAGTCCCTCATCACACCCCACAGGCAAACAACCACTGCTAACATCCTATATATTCTTCCATATCTAGTCCAAATACAGCCCATCTATTTTGTTTCCTCAAAGAGTACTAGAAGACATTTTCTGTTCCGTACCTTGCTTTTTTTTTTCTTAACCAATACTAGAATCTGACATTTATCAGTAACATAGATTTGCTAAATTCTTGACATTTTAATTTCTTTTGGCCAGAGTAGAAATGAAATGTCTTTCATCCCATTCCTTAAAATCTCCCCACCCAGTTCCTCTGGCTGGAAGCAACTATTACCAATTTCTTGTGTATCCTTCCAGAAAGTAACATATACAACAAAAACAAACATTGTTATCAAATAGAAGGAAGCATACTTCACGTAATATTCTGTATCTTGCTTTTCTTCCTCTTAACAATAGATCTTAAATTACATATGAAGTTTCTTCATTCTTTGTGATAAGTGCTTTGTATTCCTTTACATAGATGAACTTTAAATCTGTCTCCAACTATCTTAGTTTTTGGGTTGCTCTTGAAAACAAACAACTCGGCTTTGAAAAAAAAGTCCTCCTTTCACACACAAGCAAGCATACCTATGACACAACTTTCTAGAAGTGATACTGCTAGGTCAGAGGGTGCACACTTAAAAATGAGACAGGCACTGTCGCCACAGCAGTATCATCAGTGCATACTCCACCTCCTGGACACAGGGTGTTCCAGGCGTTGGGGCTCTGCCACATGATAGCAGAAAATATCTCAATATAATTTAACTTCCTGTTCTCTTTATGCCAAGTAAAACTGAAGACATTTCCATGTGTGTGTAAAAGCAGTCAGGAAAACTCACAGACTTAAGTATGTGTGTTAATAAATGAGACAGGGCTAGAGAAACGGCTGAGGGGTGAAGAGTGCTTGCCCAGCACATGTGAGCCCCTCGGTTCAACCCCAGCACCCCCCAACACACACAAAAATAAATAAATAAATGAATGAAACTGATCTCGCTGTCCTCTCTCTGATGATTAACAGCCTCCAATGGCTCCCTATTGTCTTTAAGAAGAGAGTCTTGTCATGGCCCCAGAAACCTCCATTGAAGTCCCACCTGCTTCCCCTACAATTTCTCCAGCTGGGTTCCTCAATGTGCCAATTCAGACATTTACTCAACAGGGTTTGTGCCAAGACTGCATTCAATGCCCTCAAGATTTAGGAAGGCCCTGGCCCTCACCCTCTCGGCACTCTGCAGAGCCTAAACAAATGAACGGCTTCTTCCATCATCTCTGGCTAGGCCATCTCTCTATACTGTTTCCCCTAACAAACTCCTACTCATCTTTCAAATCCCAACTTTGATACCTCCTTTAAGAAGTCTTCTTCCTCACTGTCAGCTTCCCACAGTGGCAATGACTTTACTAATTGGCTATCACTGTGTATACTGCAAGAACCTGGACCATATTTTCTTTACCTTTGACTCTGATCCTCCTCACCCAGCAGGTACCCAGAAACTACAAATAAACAATCTAAAACCATGCCTTCCCTTCCCAGGATTATTTTCTACTTTGTTTTCATTTTGTTGTTGTTGTTTTTGTTAGTTTTCCTTGGTCAAGCGGTTGGTTTGATTTTTGTAAATAAAAATTGCTCCCAAGCTGGGTGTGGTGCCAAATGTCTGTAATTCCAGCACTCTGGAAGGCAGGAAGACCTCAAGATCAAGCCCCGCCTGGGCAACTTGACCACTTGGCAAAATCCTGTCTAAAAATAAAAGAAATAACAAAAAAATAAAGAAATAAAGGGCTGGGGATGTAGTTCAGAGTGAAGGCCCCGGGTTCGGTTTGGGGGCTGTCAATCCAGGCAGAGCCTAGCTATGAATTTTGGCTTTCTGCTCAGGTAAAGCGGGGATTCAAATTGGACAGGTGACGTCACTTCCCTCAGCCTCAGTCTCCCCCAGTGAAGCAGTCATAAAGGCGCATTTCCTAGAAGGTTCTGAGGAGAATGCAATGAGACCCTGAGTGAGAGGGATTATGCAAGGGGCTGGAGCATTCTCAAGTCAATCAACAGTGGCTGTGAGCAGCAGATACCAACCAACACCCATCTCCACCCCTACCACCCACGGTGCCTGGCATCAAGAAGCTTAAAGGACAAAGAAAAGCTCTGGCCAGCAAGTCTGCTCAGGAGGAAAGCGAGGCCACCTGAGGACAGAGAGTCAGGGAAGGGGAGGTCAGGAAAACCCAGCCCAGGAAGGCGCTTCCCCGACAGAGGGCAAACCGAGGAGTGCACACAGCTGCGTCTCTGCTCACGGCCAGACAGCAGCCTGTCCAAGAGGGCAGCCAGAGAAGGGCGAGGAACAGGGACACAACAAACAGGGATTTTCACCACTCAAGAAGGCAGCCAGGAGGCCCTGCCCCGCCCGCCGTTACTGTTGTGAGGATAAGACTCCTGTGGGTTTCCTGTGGGTCCCTCACTGGCCAGGTCCAGAGGGGTCCTTCATCCAACCTCAACCTCCAAAGCCCAGGAGGCAAGAAGAAGTGAGGCCATTTTTCTTGGGGGCTTCTAGGAGGGCGGTGACCACTGGGTCTCGTCCACGGCTCAAGGAAGGGACAACGCAGTGGGTATCTGATGGTCCCTCACAGCTCCCAACTCAGGAGACCGCAGTCACCCTGGGCCTCCCTCCTAAGCTAAGGAGCCAAAGAATCGACCCAGCCTGGCTGGCACACTGACTCTGCTCAGGGGGCACCACAGTCCCACAAATGTCAGCTCAGGAAGAGAAGTCACAAACTTGTCACCATAAGACTGTGGCCTGCTTTTGGGGAAGCCTTGGGCCCAGGTATCTAAAGGGTGACAGAGTGTCCTCAGCCCATCTCACCACCAAAGCTGGTCTTTACAAGATGCTTTGACAGCTTAGTCACCTTCTAAAGTCCCCTTGCCCTCGGCTCTGACACTCGAGGATCTGGGGAACAAGTCCAAATTGGCTTGGCTGGTGAGCTGTGCCTTCCTAAAGTTCTCTGTAGCTATCACTGCACCTGGACCCTCTCCGGGCCGAATGACCACGACTGACTCTCAAGTACCCCACAGAAAGCCGTGACTCAGGCCGTCCTCCAAGAAGAGGCCCTGCTTTTATCCCCATCCCACAGATAAGGAGACTGAGGCCCCAGGATTTAAGATATCTTTTTAAAGACCATGCTGTTGCATTTGTCTTGTCCTAGCAGTAAAAATCCATGAAGCTCTGATGGGTAGACTCTTAATAAGATAACCTTATACTCTATGGGGAAGACACCACTGCTACTTAGCATTAGCTGGGCACTGAGTATTGCATTTTATGTAAATTCTCTCATTTCATCTTCATGATTACCTATAAGGGAGGCTGTTTTGATCCAATTAGTAGACGAGGAAACTGAGGCAGAGAGAGGCCAAACAGCTTGCCTAAGGTTGCCAGGCTTATACATGATACGGCTGGGGTTCACTCCTAGGGGACCTGATCCTTGAGCCAGCGACCGTCCCCTGTGCTGGTTCCTAGTGCTGGTAACAGATTTTAACAGGGGGCCTTATCTGTGGGAAATCTGGGCTGGTCAGGGGAACGCACTGAGTTCTCAAAAGGCCACCAAGTTCAGAACCAGTGACCCCTTTTGGTTTCCTATTGCTGCTCTTACAAATGATGGCTTAAAACAGTACCACATACAGTTCTGGAGGTCAGAAATCTCAAATGGGTCTCACTAGGTTACAATTAAGGTACAGTCTGGGCATGGTAGCACATGCCTAGAGTAACCCTAGAATTCTGGGAGGCTGAGGCAGGAAGACAGCAAGTTTGAGCCCAGCCTGGGCAACTGTGACTCTGCAAGACTCTGTCTCAAAAAAAGTTTTTAAAAGGCTGAGAATGAAGCTCAATGCAAAGGCCCTGGGTTCAATTCCCAATACTACAATCAGTCAGTCACTCAATCAATAAATATTAAGGTGTAGGGAGGGCTGCAACCTTCTGGAGACTCTGAGGAACAATCTGTTTCCTTACCTCTCCCAGCTTCCAAAGGATGTGCACATCACCTGACTTGTGGCCCCTTTCTCCCTCTGCAAAGCCAGCAGCATCAGGCTGAGTTCTACTGCAGCTGTCTCTCTGATTCTCTCTCCTCTGCCCTCCCCTGTGTGCTCATAAGGACCCAATGCTCAGCCTGGGCTTAGCAGGTAACCCAGAATGAACTCGCCTCTCAAGGCCGGCTGGCCGGCAACCTTCACTCCTGCCACACACTAATATCCAGAAGCTCTGGGGACAGGGACAAGGCGGCGGCTGCTGTTCTGCCTACCAAACCTTTTGGGTGCATTCTGCTCATCCCACGCACCCCTGTACAGGCCTCCCCAGGGGCACCACCTCAGCCTCACGATGGGGTCAGATTCAGAAGCCACCACAGTCGTGCTGAACACAAGCAAGAAGTGGCCTCCTGCCGAGAGGTGGCTGTACACAGACCCAAGACAGGGCCTCGTGCCAAGAATAAGACTGATGGTGACTGGCCCTCCCGGCTCAGCAGGGCTTGCCACAGAGGTGCCACGTCCCAGGCACCTCCCCAGGCTCCCCTCCACCCTACTGCTCCAGCCTGGTGACACTCTGCAGGGGCCTGCCCAGGACCCAGGGGAATAACTTAGGGACAGGAGGGAAGTGGAGGGCGGATTATGAACTTAGGCTGTTGCTCAGTGTCACCCACGTCTGGGGTGACAGGAGCTCTTGGGGTGACAACAAGGACATACTATGTACCATGAGTTCCACTGGGGCCTGCATTTTCTATGTGAATGTACCATTGTTCCCATATGACGGGACAGGGAAATTTTCTTAGAAGGACTCAAGAAAGAAAAAGAAGAGTTGATCTCCAGGGAGTAGACCGGCACCCAGCGAGGAGCAGGCGACTATTGGTTTTTGGTTTATTATCTTTTGTTCTGTTTGAATTTTTTACTCTGCATGTAGTGCCTCTACAATAACAACAAAACTAGTCTGCACTTTGAAAAAATAAATAGCAGCAGGAATTTAAGGGTAGAAACTTCTAAATGCTGAGTTGGAAACAAAGAGCCAAAGGAACATTATTTACTAGGTGCCAGTAATAACAGCAACAGTAGCTATGTCAGGCTCAGCATTCAGTGTCTTCCAAGTCTGAGTCCTTTTCAACCTCCCAACAGGCCTCCATGGCCAGGTTGCTAAAACTCCCTCCTTTTCTGGCAAGGACCCTGAAGTCCAGAAGGTTTACACTTGTTTGGCTCAAAAGCTGGGAAGAAGCAAAGCTGAGATTTGAACCCATGGAGAGCCTGACACTGGGCTCCTAGCTTCTGTCTTGTCTCCTCCACCAGAAACAAGCTGCTAGGAATTCCAAGGGCTTGGCAAGATTGAGGGCACAGCACCCAGCCTGCCTCAGCCTATAGACAGCAGTTCTGTGGGGTACTACACCCGCTAATGTACTCAGGCCTTACGGACTCCAAGTTCACACACATAGAACAAAGAAGCAAGGCCGCAAACATCCAGTGACCCCACTCCCCCAGCATGTGAGCTGCACAGGGCGCAGAGCTGGGTTTGTGTCTCTGCCACTGCAGACCTCTGTCCCCAGACAGGACCTCCAGACCTCAGAACCACTGACACCTGAGGCTGGGTCACTCTGCTGTGCACCTGTCCTGTGCATGGCAGGATGCTGGGCAGTGTCCCCAGCCTACGCCCACTGCCCACCTCCAATCGTGACAGCTAGGTACGTCTCCAGCCACCTCAAACGTCCCCCATGCCCTGAAGCAACTCAGCTCACTTCTGGAGACCTTGGCTGATTATGTGTAAAGTGGGACTCACTCATTCTAGACCCGACTACTACAGAGTTAGCAGAGTGACACCGGACAACACAAATGGCCCAGGTTCAGTTTTGGCAGCCCAGGGCCGGATGGATACATACAAGTGCAGGGCTTGATCACTGGTCCATCCAACACTGGCACCAGAAGAGATGATGGAGAAGCCTGGTACAAACCGACCGCTGAGTCAACGCTTATGGTGATAACACACTCACTTCCCCCATAACCTCACCAGGAAGTGGGGACCAGAAAGGCTACATAAGTCTTCCAATGCCACACAGCCACCAGTGGGGATGCAAGGATGTCAGAGTCCGGCCTCTGGGTCGTGCACAGAGTACCAGCTACTACCTTGCACCGAGGAGGCTAAGTGTCTTCTACACTGGTCGTATGCCCAGCTGCTGCCAGGGGTTCTGCGCTGCACTGAAGCCAAGTGCAGAGGTCCCAGGAGTGCCAAAGAGGCACCGCCCTCATGGGATGTCACTCCACATGGACTCACTGTGGCCACCCTTCCCCATGAGACAGAACGAGCCTGTGCCTTCTGTATGACCATCAGAGCTGGGAAGGGTCAGGATTGGTGCTCTGTGCTGCCAAACACTGAAAGGGACACAGATCTAGCCCACACAGGCTTCCGTGAAAATTAAAGGCAATGGCAGCCCCGGGCCATGAGATGCCCGAATCCCACTCCCATAGCTGGATGCTAAATGTCAAGAGGCACAGAACTCCTGAGCTGGGAGGACATGACTGATGCCCCAATCCTGGCCATGTGAGGACCACAGAGAAGAATTCCCAACCCTTGCTCACTGTCACAACAGCCAAGCCACCTAGATGTCCACCCACAGGTGAATGTACAAAGGTAGCACATACATGCAATGGAATATTACTTAGCCTTAAAAAAGAGGAAGATCCTGCCATTTGTGACAACACAGCTGACCCTGGAGGACATTCTGCTAAGTGAATCAGCCTGGTCCAGAAAAACAAATACTACATGAACTCACTCATACATGGGCTTTAAAGTAAAGCCCAGCTCACGAGGCAGAGAGTAGAATGGTGGATAGCAGGAGCTGGAGAAACAAGAGGAGGAGGTCAAAGTTGCAAAGTTCAATTATTCAAGATGAGCAAGTCCCAGGGCTGTACTATAGAGCACTGTACAGAGTTAGCACTGCTGTAATGGATACCTAAAACTCCACTAGACAGGTGGTCTTAGGTTAAGTGTTCTATGACACAGAAAGAGGGATGAGACTGTTGAACATGAAGAAAGTGTTCATGGTACTGAACGTGGTGGTGGTTTTCACTTTCTTACCTCCAAACTCTTCAAGTTGTACACATCAAAGGTGTACTTTTTGTATAGTGATCATACCTCAGTAATGCAGAGAAGACCAGACCAGGCCAAGGCCCCAAGCAGGGAGGCAGTACAGGTGACCTGCACGCCTACACCTGGGGTCTCTCACCTGTGCGGTGGACTCAGCAATGTACATTCTAGAGTGAGTGCAAGTGAAACAAAAACAAGGCACACAACAGTGTATGTGAAACAAGGGACACACACTTATGAAGTATACAAATGTATCTACATGTACACAAACTCTCTCTGAAGAGGAAGCCCTAGAAACTGGCAATGTGGTCACTTATATCCAGGAAGAACCTCGAGAGGCCAGGACAGAATCGGATGGGACAATTCCCAACAGGTACCATTTTCTACCTTTTGTATTTTGAGCCATGAGTGGGTACAACTTTTCAGAAATGAAGGGGCACAGCCCAGGAAAAAGAAAGGTAGAGAAAGGAGGAAAGGAATAAAATAAGATGAATACAAAAGACAACACCAACAAATAGAGGGGACCTGGAGCTGGAGGGCCTGGGTTTGAATCCAGACTCCGTTTCTCAGTGTCCCCAGCCACGAGAGACAGCGTGCAGAGCTGGTACAGGTTGCAGCCTCAAGGGCCCGTAGCTCAGGTTAACAATAAAACAGCAGCTCTTACTAAGCCACTACTTCATGCCAAGCAGTGTGTTCTGGGTTTAACACACTCCTTGCCAGCTTGAGCCACGGGTGGTTCGAAGCCATCCAGCAGCAAGCCACCCAGCATGAATTACGGCCCCATTGTAAACATGTTAAGGGCCTCCTCCCACGTTACCATCTTGGCAACCCTAGGAGGCAGGCACTGTAATTACTCCCATTTTATAGAAAGGAACACAGAAGCAAAACAGAGGAGAAGACTAACCACAAGTCACTTGAGCTGGGTCAAACCCAGGTAGGCTGGCTCCACAGTTCACAAGCTCTTATGTCTAACACAGCCCAGAAAGGACCAGGTTTAGAGGGAATGATAGGCCATTTTTGAAGGCCATGTTTGTGGTATACTCCCACCATTCTGGGAGGCTGAGGCAGGAGGATTCCCAAGTTCGAGCCCAGCCTGGGCAACTTAGGAACTTAGCAAGGCCATCTCAAAATAAAAAATAATATAAGGGCTATGAATGCAACACAGTGTGAAGGTCTTGGGGGCAATCCTGAGGAGGAAGAGGAAGGGGAGGGGAAGAAGTGAGGGGAGGCTAGACATGATGACCCATACCTAGTACACTGGGAGGCTGAGGCAAGAGGATTGAAAGTTTGAGACCAGCCTGGGCTAGTCAGCAAGATCCTATCTCAAAAGGGCTGGGATGTAGCTCAGGGCGAAGGTCCTGGGTTCAAGCCCCAGCACTGGAAAAGGCCGCCCCCCAGGGAGACTTTAGGCACCAGCCCAGGCGCAAGTCTCCAGCCAAGCCAGGGCAGTCCGGAAGCCCAGCACAGCTGAGCGAGGGCGCGCTGAGAGGCTGGAGGTCAGGGTAGGGCCTGCCGGGCCGGGGGACACTGCGCCTGCTTAGACACAGCTCAGAAGGTCCACATCCTGCTGCCCGACGCAGCACAGGGCAAGTGCAGCTGGTGGCCATGGTGTGGAGTGGGGGGAAGGTGGCGACAGCAGCACAGCTGGCAGCGAAGCCACCCTGCTCGATGCTGGGCTGAACCAACCCTTCCCTCGTCCTCTGACTCATCAAAACTAAAAATAAAGCCAGCCCAGAAATGTGGAAAGGGACAGCCGAGTCCAGACCTTCCCGAGGAGGCAGGGTGAGGCCCAGCGTGGCCCCTGCACTGCCCAGCAGGTGCCCCAAACCCTCCTGCCCAAGATGCAGAGCCACACACCCCAGGGAAAAAGGGGGACACTGAGACCCTATCTCAACGGGGCTGCCAGCACCCAGAACAACAGAGCTCCGCTGCTCCTCCTGGCGCCCACACGTCATGGCGGGCAGCTTGCCAACCTGCCTCGACCTGAGAACAGCAGGGCCCTCAGGGGGGGCCCTTCCCTACCTGAAGCGACACTTGTCCTTGTCTCCAACTGTGTTGCTTATTTCCCCCCAGCCACTTCCTCTCCTCTTATCAGACCCTTGGGCCGCACCAAACCCCTCGGTCACATTCCCAGGACTCGTGAGGGCCCAGGCCTGTGCCAGGCACAGGGATGTCTGAGGACATGGCAGTACAGGACATGGCACCCATCCCAAGCACTGTCCCTCAGGCTGAGGACTGGGCAGTGAACAACAGGGATAGCGAGCCTGCCCTGCTGGAGTTAACAACGTAAGGGGAAGGGACAGACGGTAAATGAGATAAAGGACAGGAGATCACACACATGCATGCACACGCACAGAGTGCATGTGTGAGTGTGTTACATGAAAAGAGCTCAGAAGAGAGGGGAGGCCTTACTGAGAATGTGCATTTGAATAAAGGATAAAAGGAAAGAAGGCCCTAAGCCACGCAGCCATGGCCGGGGGGGAAGGGGGTGGCTGCTCCAGGCAGAGGAAACAGCAAGCGCAAATGTCCTGAGGCAGGACACTGTCTGGCGTTTCTTAGCAACAGAGAGGCCAATATGTCTCAAGAGTAAAGAGAGGGGAGGGCAGGGAGGAGACGGACTGGGTGGGGCTCACAGGCCACTGCAGGGATTCTGACTTTTACCCATAATGCCATGGGGACCATGGATTTGATGTGTCATGACCTGGCTTATGGTCTAACACAAGGTCTCAGCTGGAGGCAAGTATGTCCAATAGTGCTTGTCACAGCTGGGGAAATAGTTGTCACAGCTGGGGAAAAGAGGGGTATGCTACTGGCATTTCATGGACAGGGGCCAAGGATGCTGCCAAACAACTAAAATGGGCAGGATGGTCTCCATCAGAAAAGACAGCCATAATGTCAACAGTGCTGAGGCCACAGAACCCCACATTTGCAGAATCCCCACCCTGACCAATCTCAGAGTTTGCATTTCCCAAACCCACCCCTACCAGATCGTTCCCTAGCAGGCAATCCAGGCAAGCAACTAGCCCTCAGTCTCCACCTCTATGAAGTGGGAATACTGACATGTAAATAGGCACTTCATTAAGCTCGGGCCAGAGCACGCAGTAGGTACCCGATAAATACCATTGTCATTATTACTTCCAGGTTCACCTCCTGCTATGTCCCTGCCACATTCTCTAGCCTCACCAAGTTATCTATTCTTCTGTTCAATAAAGATATACTAGCCAGGCGTGGTGGCACACACCTGTAATCCCGTTACTCAGGAAGCTGAGGCAGGAGGGTGGCAAATTTGAGGGCAGCCTGGGCAACTTAGCGAGACCCTGTTCCAAAATAAAAAAGGACTGAGAATGTAACTCCATGGTAGAGCACTTGCCCAGTTTGTGTGAGGCTCTGGGTTCCAGCCCCAGGACAGCAAAAAAACAATAAAAACAAAAAATAGGTGTACTGAGCCCCTACCATAGACCAGGAACTGTGCTGAGCAAGCATAGCAGGCAGACACCCCTGAAGACGCCCATGCCCTGATCCCCAGAACCTGAGGCTATGCTTCCTTACAAGGCAAGAGGCCCCACAATTAAGGCTCTCAGGCTGGGGAGACTCCTGGATGATCTACTTGGGCCCGATGGGAACACAAGGGAATTATAAGGGCAAAGAGAAAGGCAGGGCAATCAGGCAGAAAAGGAGCTGTGACCACAAAGTCAGAAGTCAGAGTAACATGGGGCCACAAGTCAAGGAACCTCTAGAGCTAGAGAAGGCCAGGCCCCCAAAGGAATATGAACCCACGCCTTCACGATGAGCTACATCCCCAGCCCCTTTCTTATTTTTTACTTTGAGAGAGGGTCTCACTCAGTCACTAAATTGCCCAAGCTGGGCTTGAACTTATGATCCTCCTGCCTCAGCCTCCCAAAGTGCTGGGATTACAAACCTGTGCCGCCATGCCCAGTTTCCATTCTAGATTGCTTTAAGCCACTAAATTTGTGCTCATTTGTTACAGCAGCCACAGGAAACAAATGTATCAGACAATAAAATTAGAGCTGGCGGGGAGGACCACAAGGTTTGGTTCTGTCCTCATCAGGTGTCACTTCCTTCATGCCCTGATGCCCTTGTCCCCTCGTCCTGAAATCAGACTGAGCCCAACAGCACCTGCCCCATGATGTCCCGGGCTCTACAACCTTAGAAAATACCCCCCTCAACAAGAGGAGCTAGGGTTGATGGTGGCTGGAAATTTATTTTTAAATTTTGTTTTAACAGGCCATAAATGACTCTAATTCTAAAACATGCATATGGCCGTCTCTTGGTATTGGCAGTGGATCTATTCTGGGACACCTCGCCCAAGATGCTGAAATCTGTGGGTGGTCAAGTCCCATACAACCCATAGTGCTGGGATCAAATCCAGGGCCTGTGCATGCCAGGCAAGTACTCTGCCAGTGAGGAGCATCCCAGCCCTGGGTCCTTCTTACAAGAGATAACAGGCCAAATAAGCCAATCGCATCTTGAGGCTTCCACTTCAAGCTGGACCTTGGCAGCTGCCCCACATCTGCACATGGGAGCTCAGTCCACACGCATCCCTCGCCTCCACTGCCTGCAGGGAAGGGTTGTTTGCCCAGCCCCTACTGACCGCCACTTGAGTCACGGCCAATCTTCTGCTATTCCAAACAATGACCCAATGAACTCCCTTAGAGACTGCTTCTTAAGCTAAAGAAAACAAGGGAAAACCTGATCCTCACACTAATCAGGGCTTTCCTTAATAACGCCTAAGCCTCGAGGTGCAGAAAACAAGCAAAAAAGGCTCAGGTGAGGTTTACTGACCAGGAGCTACCTGCTGAGAACCAGAAAAACAATGATAAATAGCCACCTGGTTATCCCCATGGGACTCTCATGTTTAAAACACCACTACAGGAAGGCATACGTATTCCTGGAGGTTTATCACTCTGTAAGTACTATAGTATATATTATTATTATAGAACATTCACAGTTTAACAAAATAAACAATGTAAATCTGTACTGTACCAACACAGTCGCCAAAAATGATGGAATGCTGGCAATTTCCTAGGGCCTGATCTCAGGTTATTTATTTATGCCTCATTTTTTCCAGATCTCACTTCCCCTACACACACTGCTAGTCCCTAGAGCAGGGACTGCTCAGGTTATGGTCCTTCGATGGGCATCCCCACTTGCCACAGGGTCCCCTGCAGACACTCAGAAGGTACCTGAGGAATCTATCAACAGACCGGAATGTGCAAAACGGAATTCAGGACAGTCAAGGTCTGTGACCACTGTGCCAGGCCCACACCCCACCAGGTCTTAAACCCAGACCGGTAAGTGGGAAGATAAAAATGTCCCAGTGCTGACGCTGGTGACAGATACACACCATTGTGAATAGAGTGCTAGAAGCCACTTAGCTGTACACTTTAAAAACATAAATCATAAATTATGTCTCAATAAAGCTATTAAAGTAAAAGATGAGTAAGACCTGGGGCCATGTGGGCTCTGAGCGATTTCACCTTACATGTGCTGTCTTTAGGACCTTACACTCTCCTCCAAAAAAAAAAAAAAAATCAGTAACACATACAAACCACACTTCCTCATCTCAGTAAGAGATCACATCATCTCAACTAAAATGTATCTGCATCTGTTTAAAAACCTTAAATGCAATGTTTTAGACTGCTGCATCCCCTTAACTCTGGGTTTCTCACTCTCAGTTCTGCTGATGTTTTAGGCCAGCTAATTCTGTCCCATGTACTGTAGGATATTTAAGCAGCATCCCTGGCTGACACCCCATTAAATTCCAGTAGCTACCCTCCTGCCCCCAGATGTAAGGACAAAATGTCTGCAGATATTGCCAGCTACCCTCTAACCCCTGGGGGTAAATTCATTCCCAGCTGAGACAGGCTGCCTCAAGTTTTCCATCTGGCCCCACCCCTGCCACCAGTGCCTAGCAACTCCGACAGAAGGCCCATCCGCAGGCCCTTCCGTCCACTTAACACATGGGCTGAGCCTCGCTTGTCAGGACTCCAACCAGAAAAAATCTTGCTTGCACCTAGCCCTCCCAAAACTCAGACTCAGTTGTGTGTGGTGGCTCACACCTGTAATATGCCAGCACTCTAGGAAACTGAGGCAGGAGAATCCCAAGTTCAGGCCCAGCCTGGACAACACAGCAAAACCTAGTCTCAAAATAATTTTTTTTTTAAAAGGGCTGGGGATGTAGCTCAATGTGAAGGCTCTAGGTTCAATCTCTAGTACAAAAAAAAAAAAAGTTCAGACTCTTAAATACATGGTAGGACAGTTACCTAAAGAGCTATTACAAAAGATTCCAGAAGCATAGTGCTAGCAAAGAGATGTACAGAAATCGCAAGAGGTGTCTCTAGGAGAGAAGTGCTAATTCACAAAGCAAAGGAAAGACTATCTCCTCTCCAAGGGCAGGGATGACACCCGCCTCTCAGAAACACCGTGAAGATGTGGCTTCCTCTTCACTCCACCCCTTGGAGGTGGGCACACCCTTCCCACGCTGCAGAGGGAGAGAGTGACCAGCGTGCAGAGATGCGCAGGGCTTGGCCCAGGCTTCATGGCTGTGAGTGGAAGAGGTCCACGCCACTCAGGCAGGCTGTACTTGCCTGAGGTAGTACAGACAATAGATGGAACCAGGGACCACCCTATGGAAGCCCCTGCTGCTCTGGTTCCTCCTGGTTTGTTTTGTTTTTTTGGGGGGGCACAATGTCCCACTAAGTCACGAAACAGCCAGAATAGACTCAAACTCATAATCCTCCTGCCTCAGCCTCCCAGACTACTGGGATTACAGGCATGCACCACTACATCAAGCCAGAGTCAACTTCTAGAAGTAGGTAAAATCCAGAAAGTGGCAGGATGGAAGATTTGCCCAAGTGTGAACCGGGAATGACAGCCCACAAGGAATCACTAGAGAACGGCCATTGGGCAAGCCCAGGTGTTTTAAGCACCACACAGAATGCAGCCGAGAGAGGACCCGGTCCAAGACAGGGCAGTTAGGAAAGTGCAGCCTCACTCAGGATTCCCACCAGGAGAACATGGGTTCACCAGGGTGCTGCAAGAACTCCAGGAACTGTTAAACTCAGACAGGAAGTGTGTGGCTTAGCTTTCCTGTGCAGACCACTGAGAACTGGAAACTGGACCCCACTACCATCCTCACCCCCCTGGGGGAACCCTCCCCAGAGCCTGCCCCTCCACACCAAGGTCCTGGCCAGAGGTCCTGGCACTGCTCCCTCACCCCTCCCAGGAATCGAGAGCGGGTGGGAGCAGAGTGCTGAAGGGGGAGGCCGTGACGTGGCGGGCAGGTGGGCTGTGGGGTGACAGACCAGCCTCCAGCCTGCTGCTGCCATTTCCTGGCTGTGCAGCCTCGGGGCAGTCAAGCTACCTCTCAGACTTACAGTTCCCTCTGAGTCAAAGCAAAGCAAAGCACTCCCCTCCCTGCAGCGGAGATGAGCCTTGGCTGGGGAGGTGGTGCAGGAGGGCAGAGTCTGCTGCTGCTCCTCCCACCACAGATGGCCCCCAGGAGACTCACTTTCCTTCTGCCTTGCTCCAGGGTGGGCCAATGTCGCTCACCACAGCCTGCAGGGAAAGGCCCTCCTGCCTACCCCAGGCTGCTCCTACACATCCGGTCATGGACCTGGGAGGCACCCGTGGTGGCAGGATGGTGTTGCACCTAAGAAGTCCAGGGTTCTGAATCTTGGGCAGGTCATAACCCACTCTGGCCTCAGTTTCTCCCTCCATAAAATGGAAATGCTAGTCTGTCAACTCCACAGGGTTGTTCTGAAGGTGAAGTGAAAGCATTTTGTATAGTGCCCAAAACTAATGAGAACCACAGGAATGTTAATAATTAACACCAGTCACAGCCTTTCCTAGCCAGGATGCTCAGGCCCCTCTTTAACCCAGGACCTTCTTCCCTGGCCTTGGTGCTCCAGCTCCACAGGCCTTCTCTCTGCTTCAAACCCATCCAGCCTCCCCACCTCGAGGCTGCTCACAGGCTGTCTTGGGCCTGGCCAGCTCCCCCTCCACCTTCCAAACCACCAGGAGGCAGAGACCTCTCCCATCTGAGGGCCTCTTGGCCTGCACCCCACCAGTCATGAGGGCCAAAGCCAGTGGGCTTCCTTCAGCACCAGTATTTGCGGAGCAGGGGAGACAGGCAAGACTCGGGAGCCAGGCAGATATCCTGAGTTCAAACCCGCTTCTGCCATTTACTACTTGGGTGCCTTCAGCTTTCACTGCCTCTACCTCCCCGTTTGCAAGATGGGAATAACCACAGTCTCTAAGCACAGGGTGGGAGTAGAGTCAAGAACAGCCCCTGGGGCTTAGGAAAGGCTCCATAGTCTCTGCTAGCAGCAGTCTCTCTCCTTAAGCATCTTTTTCCTAATTGTAATTTCCCCAAAGCAGGAAGTATCTGTTCAATTCACCTGGTGCGTGTGGTAGGAACTCTATATGCTTGTTTAACAACGAATAAAAGCAGGAGGCGCCGGGTGTGGTAGTGCACTTCACCAAGGTGGAGGCACTGGCCCCTGGGGCTCCCATCCTCTGGCAATCATCTTTAAGTCATATGTTGAAAGCAGAGCAAGAAATATACCAAGGACAATAGTCGTGACTCCCCAAGAGCTGTAAGGATGGCCCAGGAGCTTGATCACAGCAGACATGTCCAAGGTGGAGGGTTCATCTTCCTTCTGCAGAGGTTTGGGACAATCCTAACAAATCCTCAACAGCCCCGACAGGGTTCTAAGCAGGATTCACGTATCATTTAATTCCTACACACCCACAATGCAGGTGCTATTATTATTCCCCTCTTTACAGATGTGGAAGCTGAAGCACAGACTAAAAAGTCCTCAGGACCTGAGCCAAGGAAACCAAGTTACACGGGGGGTCTGAAGTTAACCACGCTAACTCGGGAGTCTACCCAGAACCACAGCACCATCAGGGCATCTTGCAGTCTCGGCCTCCTCCCGGATCCTGGGCTCACTACAGCCTTAGTGGGACTGCCACCCAACAGAAGGATGGTGCTGGTACAATTCACAGTGACAGGGCTAGCACACTGACAGCACGTTAACGCATTGAATCTTACAACTCTGTGAGGCAGGCACTACTCTCAGCCCTACTTTACACACGAGAAAACAGGTGCAGATAGGTAAAGCTACTTGTCCAAGGTCACACAGCTGGTGAGCAGCAGAATCAGGACCTGTGCAGAAGCTACACTGGCTCTCAGAGCCCTACCCTCCTCTAAACATGTCTACAGCTGTGGCCTCCGTGAGAAAGCGACGTGGATGTCTCACTCACCATGCTGTGTCCCTAGCACTTAGCATAGGTCTTCAAGAATAGAGGATTCATACTCAGAAGGGAAGAAGAGAGGAGGGAAGAAGAGGGAAGGAGAGGAGGGACGAGAGGAGGGAAGGAGAGGAGGGAAGAAGAGAAAGGAAGGAGAGGAGGAAAGGAGAGGAGGCAAGGAGAGGAGGCAAGGAGAGGAGGGAAGGAGAGGAGGGAAGAAGAGGAGGGAAGGAAGAAGCTATTACCACACTGCATTAATTCTAGGACCATGTTTCTTCCTATTTTAATGTCTTCGACATCAGTCTGTGAATCGCAATCAGCCCATCCTATAAACACCAGTAGCCATATCTTCATATCATAACATCCCTAAAATTGGGATGCATGTCACAGTTGTGGGCCTCTTGGGGTCCATGAAATGCAAGCCTCTTCTCCGATCTCAATGCACCATGCAGGGATGGGAAGAGGCTAAATTTCCAGAATCAAGAAGGAAAAATGAAAAATCCCCTTACTTCGAAGAAGGGAGACAATCACCACACCCCTACCTCCTCACTCCAGCTCTGTAACAGGCCAATTAACCATGAGGGAGAGGTTGTCAAGGTCCAGGCCAGCTTGGGGACCTGCCTGCAGCCTGACCTCTGATCACCTCCGCCTGCCAGCTGCCTTCCTGTCTCCATAGGCACATGCCCAGGCCAGCTTGTTTTTGCCAAATCCAGGCAGGGAGGTGGCAATAAAATCTCCTACTCGCCAATGCACAGTCCTTTCCAAAGCATGTGGGCACCAGGAACCCATAGCTTCTTCCTGGCCCCAGGAGAGAAATGCTCTTCACAAGCACAGCGTTCTTTCCAAATCAGGCACTCAGAAAGGCCTTGTCTGGGAAAGGGCTATTATTTCAACCATCTCAGCTTCAGGAGCCAAGAGCTGCCCCCTCAGATTTCTATAAGGTGCACATCTTGAATTCACAGGCGTATTTTAAGAAACATCGCAGGACTGTTGGAGAGCTGATATTACCTGAGAGAACAGACCTCCTGTAGAGGCTACAGGAGACAAAAGTGCTGTTGGGTGATAGCTACCCGAGGTAAAACACAACTACGCAGACCAGGAAATCCTCTCTCCTGGGGCCAGGAAGATTGACAAATTGCAGCATCACCCAAAACACCACTGATCTACGCTCCTGGCAGCGCAAGCACCAAGCCCCGGCTGGGATTACTGGACAGCGTGCTACCGATGTCCAGGGCCATCGATGTGGTTGTGGGGACGTGCTATGCACTGCAGGAAGTTCAGCCTGTCTCTGGCCTCTTCCCATGAGCTGTAAGCAGCACCTCCCTCCCTTGGCTGTGACAATCAAAAATGTTTCCACACATTGCCAAATGTCTCCTGTGGGTAAAAGGAACTAGTGCTGAGAACCACTGATCTAGGCAGTTAGCAGAATATCCTTTTTTGAAAATAGGGATGTAACTGGCCCTCCACACATGTGGGTTCTGTATCTGCAGATTCAAACAACTGCATACTGAAAATATTTGGAAAAAAACTGGATCTGAACATGGAGAGAAATTTTTGTCATTATCCCCTAAAAAATACAGTACAACTATTTTACACAGCATTTACATTGTATGAGGTATTACAAGTAATCTAGAAATGATTTAAAGTGTAAAGGAGGATGTACATAGCATACATACAAATACCACACCCCTTTATATTAGGAACCAGGACATCTGGGGACTTTGGTATCTGCAGGAGATGCCGGGACCCATCCCCTGCAGGTACCAATGGGACAATTCATGTATTTTAATAGCTATTAGGTAAACATGGGAATACAGCCAATTTCCAACTTCACAGTGATATCAAACTTTCTTTGGGGGCAAACTTATTAAAATTTTAAAAAAAGCAAACTCATTTAAAGTAAAAAAGCAAACTGATTTAAAGTAAATAAGTATATGGCAGATACTACTGGGAGGCTCCTTCAACAGCCTTGCCCAACTCCCTTCCTCCCTGCTGCCTCCTACTAGGGAAGCACAAACCAAACGCTCACTTTTCCTGCCTGCCCTGCAGCTCCAAGTGGTTATGTGACGCTGTTCCAGCTCAGGAGACATGAGCAGAAGTCTGTCATGTGATTGAGGGGCCTTTTGAGAAGACCTTTGCTGATGTGGCCCTATTTCAACCATGAAGCTAGATGTGTTGGTTAACGCTACGGCGGCAATTATCAAACCTTGAGACAAACATAATGAAAATGACAGAAATGTTAGACTTCACGGCAATGCCAGAAACTACCAGAGGTGCTGGAATTCCTGACACGTAAATAAATCAATAAATACCATCATATGTACCAGGCCTTCTGTTTCTTAAAGCCAAATGCAATCCTAACAGGTAGGAGCTGAGATACAGATGTCACAATCATGAGGACTGTATGCAAATCACTGAAGAGAAACCCAGTAGGGATGAGGGCAGCTCTGAGGTCACAATCTGAGATTGAATACCGTACCTCCTGTGTCCCTTGCTAGCTGTGTCACTATGGGCAAGCGTAACTGTGCCGCAGTTTCCCCATCCAAAGACAGGGTCATAAGAGTACCAACCTAGCATTAAACTCTTACCAAAGTCACATAGGATAACAGAGATGAAACAAGAATTAAATGGATTTAATCACTGGTTCTTTCCGACATTTGAGAAAGGATCAGCCTTTGAGAAATGTCTTTTAAGCACTCCTGTGTTAGCCAGATGTGGTGGCACATGCCTATAACCCCAGGTATACTTGGGAAGCCGAGGCAGGAGAATCAAAAGTTCAAGGCAACCTGGGCAACTTAGCAAGATGCTGGCTTAAAATAAAAATAGCTGGGGCTGGGGATTTAGCTCAGTGGTTAGAGTGCTTACCTAGTAAGCACAAGGCCCTGAGTTCAATCCCTGGCATCAGAAATTTAAAAAATAAAATGTAAATGGCTCAGAAATGTAGCTCAGCACTCCCCATGCTAAATCTTCAGGACACAAAACAAACAAAATCCAAAACTTCTGTCTTAGAGCTAATGCATTGCAAGGAGATGGGAAAAGAAACAATCCTGGAGCATTCAAGTCCTACACATCATTTCTCAGCCTCCTTGTGCCCCTCTTCTCCAAGCTCCAGCCACAGTGGCCTTCCACACTAAGCTAGGAATTCTCCAACTTTTTCCTCTGTCTGGAGTACTTTTTAACCTTCTGCTTTTCCCTATGTAGTATTAATTGCTAGTTCTCTAATACCCATTCTTCATCCACTTGTGATGTGCAGCTGGGCAGGTGCTTATTCAGAAAGGAAACTACATTTCCCAGTGCCCTTTGCAGCTAGGCGTGACCATGTGGCTAGCTATCAGCCAATGGTATGTGAAGAGGAGAGTTTCGGGCAGGTTCCAGGCTGCGCCTTCTCCCCCTTCTCCTGGCTGGTGTGTGCACACTGGGTTGGTAATCTTGGTCTACAGCAAGGGCAGCAGAGCAGCAAACTGGGAGGAGCTGGGGCCCCTGACAGAGCAGCCATACCAGCTGAGGTTTTTATTTGAGGAACTGGCCTGTATTTTAAGCCACCGTATTTGAGATCTCTACTATACTCATCCACACTTGTATCTTAATTTGGACTCCTACTCCTATAGCACTCACTGAGCATCAAGTAGATTGCCTTCTCAGCACTTCTTGGTTATGGTTTTCTATTTATTTGTCCATTTCTCCCATAAGCTTGGAAGCTCAAGGAGGACAGGACCATGATCTGCATACTAGGCTAGGCCATGGGACCACTTCACAGGCTGGGGTGATTCTGTGTCCCACAAAAGAGACCTAAAAGGGCTAAAGACACGCATTCACCCAAGCCTCGCTTCATGTTTTCCCCGGGACCTCTCTGCAGCAGTTAAAAACAAGGCTGTAACCACCTGCCTCAAGAGGAAACAGCTATTAGCAAAGTACTTAATTAGGTTCATGTTTACATTTCAAGTAGCTACCTGTTCAGTATGAAAAATGGTTTGTATCCAAGAGGCACTAGTCCAGTGGTGGTGAACCTGCGGCACACATGCTGCAGTGGGCTATTTGTATCATTGAAAGCACTACAAGCTTCACCATCGTTGCACTCGTCAATGAAAATGAAGAACAAAGAACACGTGGTTATAGCGTCTCATTCCTTGTTTTTGAGACAGGGTCTCCCCATGTAGTTCAGGCCGGCCTTGAACTCACTATGGAGCCCAGGCTGGCCTCAAATTCACAGCAATCCTCCTGCCTCAGCCTCTCAAGTGTTGGGATTACAGGTGCATGCTACCACGCTTGGCTCATTCTTGTTTTTTAAAATAAGAATTGTACTTTGGCAGGAAAGGGAGACTGAAAATTACATATGTCAATCTGTCAAAAAGATTGTATCTATAAGAAAGTAATGATGGAGGACCTTCATTTTTACTGTGCCTGCTTCTCTGTATTTCAGAGGGTCCCTCTTACAATATCACACAAAGAAGAATAAGGAGGAAAAAAGAAAGAAGCAAGCCCGCTAAGTAATTCAATCCCTACCATGTTTGTGGAGTCAGAAAACCTGGGACTTCTGAGGCACACATCCCTCTGCAGCCCTCAGAGCTGTCACTGCGGGGCTCACACCCACAACCCATAATTTAGGTTGTTAGGCAGGTTTTCTTAAGCCTGAACCACAATAAAACCTGAAAATGAACTTGCCCACATCAGTCCAGTTTCAGAGCTGACACCCAATATTTATTTTACCCAAGACTGCTGACGCATATCACTCGGACCTGCACGTATTACACACAGACATCCCAGAGCGACTGGGTAAATCAACTGGAATCCTCCGGGGGGCTTGGATGGGCGCCTAAATCCCCACGTGAATAAGGAATAAATCAGGACCTCTGGCTGGGCCCCGTCCCAATTCCGCCAAGGTCCTCATGGACACAGAGGTTGCAAGACGACAGTCACCACATCAGAAACCTCCACTTAACAGCCTGCAACGGTCTGCCACTGTCCCTTCCTGCCCAGCCGCCTCCTTCACAACCACTGCTGTCATCTGCTGCGTACCTACCATGTGCGGCACACTGCTGTGCCGAGCAGCCTCTATGAGTCGTCTCTTCTCTTCCCCATGACACACACAGCAGGATTATGATGCCTACTTTACAGATGAGGAAACTGAGGCCCCCAGGAGTTAAGTAACTGGCCCTGCTTCACATGCTGAGAAGAGGCAAGACCGTTTTCAAACCCAGTCTCCTGAGCCTGACACCCTGACCCCAGCCATATGCTACCTCCTCGGCTTTCTTTGGTGGGCGCTTTCTCCAATTCCTCCTCCACCGAGTGTGCAGGTAGCTATCCAGAGGTGGACCAGCCGTGACCCTGATACCAAGCGTAAAGGGGCCCACCCAGACTCCACGGATCTCGAGTGAAACAAAAGTAAAAGATGAGAGCGCTCCGTTAAACTACAACTGCAGTCCCCGCTGGGTGTGGTGGCACACGCCTGTAATCCCAGCCCTCTGCAAGGCTGAGGCAGGAGGACTGCAAATCTGGGTCTCACCTGGGGAACTTAGTCACTTAGCAAAACCCTATCTGAAAATTTAAAAATTTTAAAAAGACGGGCACGTAGCTCAGTGGGAAGGCCCTGGGTTCAATTCCCAGTACTGCAAAAAAGAAAAACAAAACACTACGTCTGCAGCCCCCAGAGAGACCCTGATCTAATATATGCCTTTTACTAACATGTCCTGGGTTAATAAATTAATGAAGTCTTATCAAATGACTCCCAGATATGCCAACCAGTTATAACTACCAAGGTCATCTTTCTCAAAACCAGCTGGTTCCAACTTCCCACTGGGCCCTCGTCTCCAGCCTTGCAAGACTACAGTGACAGGACAGAGAAACAGTCTGTCACGCTTAACCTTTTCTTTTTTCTTTTTGAAGGTGATGGTGCTGGGGATGGAACCTGGGGGCTTGAGAATTTCAGGCAAGCGCTGTATCACTGAGCTAAGCCCCAGCCCACGGCCACTCTGACATCCTGCTAGAATAACTCCTTTTGGGAACACGTTAGGCAAAAACTAGAGTGCAACCTTTTCAAATGTTCTGAGCCATTTAACCCACTCCTGAGAATGTGCTCTAAGAAAATAATCCAACTTATACTATATCCATATGATAGCTATTAAAATATTTTCTTTAAAAGAAAAAAAGAGAAGGAAAAACCTTCACAGCAACCTAAATGTCAAACCACAGGTAATAATGACATGAGTTGTAGTCCACTGATAAAAGGAACTATGAATCGAACACTTCAGTGTATAATTACAAAGGTTACATAGGAACATGGGAAAATTCTTACAACAGTAAAGAAAAACATAAGGCACAAAATGGGACAAGTGCAATCTTGCAAAACTACACAAACACACACACCAAAAAAACCTACACAAACAAGACTCCAATATCATGCCAATGGATCAAAAGACGATCTGTACTACAAACTCACGATACACATAATACACAGACAAAAGGGCAAAGTCCCCAAAGTACCACAAGCCCGGAACAAGATTAACCAAGCTAGATCACCACATCCACCATCCCAACACTCGGGAGGGTGAGGCAGGAGGATGAGAAGTTATACCCTGGGCTCCATAGTGGGCCCTGTCCCAAAAAAACCCACAAGAAAAAAAGAAAAACCTAACCAGTCTAAACGTACTTGAAAAGGACACAGAGAGATACGCACAGAAACGAACACACAAAAACACAGAAATCGCCAGAGCCTACGTCTCAGGGTACTCTGCTTCTTACTGTAAGGGAAATGTAGATGAAAACATGCTAACACTTTACCCAGCAAATTGACAAAATTTGGTCACGTTCAGGACTAGGAATTATGCCAAGAAATAGGAATTCACTGTCACTGGGAATGGACTTACAACAAACTTTTTAGAAAATGAACAGTCTATATTTATTAAAGATAAAATTTACATACTTTTGACCCATGGACAAGAATTCTCCACTGTCTACTAGAACCAAAACAATGGGAAATCTATCCAAGCAATGGTCATAAATAGGGAAATAGCTCAATTAATTACTGAAAACCTGTAATCCAGAATATTATAAGGGATTACTGAGATTCTATGTTGATTTTTGTTTGTTCATTTGAGGCAGAGTCTCGGTCTGTAGTTCAGGCTGCCCTTGAACTATGTAGCCCAGGCTGGCCTTGAATTTGCAGTGATCCTCCTGCCTCAGCCTCCCACGTGCTGGGATTACAGGCGTGCACCACCATGCCCAGCATTCTTTTGGATCAATGTTTTAACATGTCTGGCGTGTTAAATTAAAAAAAACAATAACAAAGGCAGGGATGTAGCTCAGTGGTAAAGCACTTGCTTAGCATGTGCAAAGGCTTGGGTTCAACCCTTCGATACCATGCCAAAAACAAAAAAAAGCAATGATTATGAAAGAATTCATTCTGACTTAAACATACTAGTTAAGCTTATAAATATTTATGTGATTCCAAGGATAGAAATGGAAGAATGCCTTAGTTATTGGTTAGCCCAAGAGAGGAGCATGTTCAGACTCTACTTATCACAATGAGTATATGCCACTTTTGTAAACTATAAAAGTTTTTGTTGAAAAAGTAAATCACAATGACAACAGCACAGTGGGTTCTGACCAAAGCTTTACACACTTTGTGGATTTAAGAGCACTTTTTAAATAATAGAGAAGTCAAAAAAATGCTTAAAATTTAAACACATCTTTTAAAAACTGGAACAAAACTAAAGCACTCCTACTTTAGTATCCTGACCTAAACCCTCTGGAATTTAAGGTTTAACTTCACTGAACAAAACCCTCTCACACAGAGGAAATCAACCAAAGCCAGGTCAATTCTCAGCCTGCTCAAGACTCGTTTGCCAAGAATACAACAGGTGAATACATGCTGGTGGGTCCATTAGTGGGAGTGTAAACTTCCCCAGCAACCTGGCAATTAAATATCAAATTTCAAAATGCAAATATGCTTCAACCTGGTGATTTCCTGTGGGAGAACTGATTATTAGCCATTTACATATATTTGCATATAAAACTGAAAATGACAGCCATCAAGAGGGGACTTGTAGGAACAGTGGCTCAGCTATATAACACGTGGTTTGTAAAGATTTCCTTTTCTTTTGATCTGCATGGACTTAACACGGAAAGAAAATCAGGTTCTTAGGTAAAGAGCGCAAGATACAGAACACGATTTCTGTTCCCATTTGGAGAAGCAAAAAGGACATTTGTAAACACACACATATCTACATAGATATTGGTAGGAGGTTGAAATTTTTCTAGAAAGACACCTGAGAAACTACCATCAATGAGTGCTTCTGGGAACAGAGGGGCAGAAGGGAAAAGTACTGAAACTTTCCTTTTCCCTTTAGATTCTAGATCGTTCACCTTTTTTAAAAGTAACAGCACTGAGGTCGGGGATTCAGCTCCGAGGTAGAGCACTTGCCTAGCAAGCACAAGGCCCTGAATTCCATCCCCAGCGCCTCCCCCTACAAAAAAGTAACAGCACCATCCAAAAAGTTACATTGCAAAATCTTCCTCCGGCCAATGAGCCAGGTTGATTCCGTCACATCGAGTTTTAAAATAAGTTTTCTAGTCATTTGTAGAAACTCGTCCTGTGAGAGAAAGTACCTCTTCATGGGTTGTGAAGAGGTTTTTGTAGGAGAATCAAAAGCAACTAGAGAAAGGGGAATTCCAACTCAGTCTCAACCTAGAAAGTTTCAGCAGACGTCCAGAGACAGAGATGAGTCATGAAAACTACTAGCTTAGGTTAATTTTTAAAACTCGAGATTTATTCAAATGTAAATGGATCAGAAGGCTGTGACTCTGTTAGGGTCTGATCACTGGTGGTTTCCCTTGCCAAGCCAGGTTAAGCAACCTCCCTGGGATTTCCAGACCTTTATGATTGCCGCATGCCATTCAGTTCAGGTATTACGCATTTTGAAGAATACTCCAGGCAAGATTTTGATGAGTAACTTCCTAGTCATGATACTCTGACCATGTCAAGTTCCTTGGGGCCTCTGCGCATGCAGTTCCCTCTCCGAGATGCCCTTTCCCCCGGATCTCTGCGAGGCCAGCTTTGCCACTGAGGTCTTGGGTCAGACGCCACCTCTTATCGAAGGCCTTCCACAGTTTGCAGCCACCCCACTTCTGCCTGGTGTGGGTCTTTACAGCAGTTACCATGACAAGAAGTCATGTGGGTCATCCCCAGTGCAAGCCTCATGGGAACATGGGTCTCCTCTATTCTGTTCATTGCTCCCACCCTCCTCCAGTGTCTAGATCAGTGCTGAGACATGGTAGATGCTCAATTAATAATAGCCAAATAAAGGAAAGAATGAAAGATGATTGGGAGAACACACTCAAGTTTTCAATTGAGAGAAAAAAAACCCATAGGCACTCAACAAATGCTCCCAATGAGCACGACCCCAAGCACGCAGTTACCCAAAGAGGCCAGTAGAAGGTGGCCTGAGGTTCTCATGGACAGGGAAGGGGAAGTTCCATAAAATCTCAATTACAAACTGAAAGTCACCAGATGGATGCCATCCCCCATGGTCATCCACCTCAGGAGATGAACCCCACAATTAAGCCAGGTGAACACTTAGGTCAAATCTCCACTTTGGTCAAATCTCCACTTTGTAATCATCCCTTTATCCTGAAGGGGTTTAAAGTGAAGGTACAGAGTTTCCAAGCTGGCCCCCAAGGAAAGGTGTTTTCACTGGAGACACTCAACCATCCCACATTTCAACCAGAGGAGCAGATGAGGGTGGAAGGTCGCCAGCCTTCAGTGGCGACAGCTCGGAGGTTCCTCCTGCAGCTAATTGCAGTTTAACCTCCTTAAAGTCTCGTCAAGCTCCTCCAGCAGCCTGGGTAAGCCAATTATGCCCAGTCCACAGCCTTCCACCTCTTAAGGAGATTCCAGGATGGGGACAGAAGTCTCACCCCACATTTCTTCTCCATATTCGTCTATGCCAGTGACCACAACTGTACCCACTCAGGGACATCTGGCAATGTCTGGAGACATTTTGGGCTGTCACAGCACAGGAGGTACTCCCGGCGTCTAGTGAGCAGAGACCAGGGACAAAGCCAAACAGCCTACAGTCCTACACCACAAGGAACCTGGCCCCACTGTCAACAGGGCTGAGGTTGAAAACTGGGCCCCACATCTCCCACGCCCCCACACCTGAAATAGGAGGCCTTCCAAGGCCCTGCTCAGCCCTCAGGGAAACGGAGGCCCAGAACTCCACCCAGAAGGCACCATCTGGCTTTCTCGGGTGCAGGAAACATCCCCCAGAATGCCTGGGCTCTTGTTATTATCCCTAACCATTTATTTATTTTTGCAAAATGTTCAGGCATTGTTTTATAAACTAGGGTTTTACTAACCATTAAAATCTAAAAACTAAAGTTAGGGCTTACCCTACTGTGAAAATCTGGAGCCAACACACAAAGTAGATGCCTGCTTCAAATTCCTCAGGCTACCATGATTAGTTCACCCATTCACCTCCGGCCAAGGCAACCATGTGTCATCAATCTAGGCAGTCAGGGCTGGAGGTATAGCTCAGTGGTAGAGTGTTTGCTTAGCATGCATGAGGCCCTGACCTCCACCCCTAGCATCACTGGGGGGGAAAAAAAAGCATTAAAAAAAGTAGTGGTACCCACCTGTAATGCTAGCACTCAGGGAGGCTGAGACAGGAGGATCCTGAACTACAAAGCAAGACCTTATCTCAAAAAACAAAAGCTGGTCAGTCAGAATGAGCACTGGCGCAGTCACCAAAGCACCGGGCTACAAAGCAGCAGGTGCCAATTCAAATACTAACAGCTAGCAGGTGGGTGTCAAATTTGACTGAAGGCCATCAGGTGTGAGAGTACAGTGACAGAAGAGACACTTGGCCTTGAGTGAAAGCAACAGTAAGGGGTGAGGACCCTGGCAAACTTGAAGAAACAGGCCTGTCTTCCAGGGGAAAGTCCCAGTCAGGCTCAACACGCTCTGGTCATCTGATTTTCAGAAATCCAAAATCCAGATATTTCTGTGAAATCTTCCCATTAGCAAATATTGGAAACGACAGCCATTCATATAATTAGAATACAGTCAACCCAGCCCGCTGATGGGCTGAGTGGAAACCCGAGTTTAAAATGTGTGTCTCACTCAAACACCAACGCTGATTGAACCCACAGTGTGTGAAGCACTGGGGTCTAGGGAAAAGAGATGGGCAAGACTCTACAGGAAGGTGGCTGTGATGGTGCACGCCTGTAATCCCAGCACTTGGGAGGCTGAAGCAGGAGAATCGCCACAAGTTCAAGGCCAGCCTGGAATCCATAGTGAGTTCTGAACCACCAGAACTGGAGGCCAGACTGAACTACACAGGGAGACCCTATCTCAAAAAAAACCAAACAAAAACAACAATAACAAAAACCCCATGGAAGACTCTGCAAGACAAAATACATATAAGCAGACCAATGTGGAAACTGAAAGACTCTAAGTTACCCCCTCTCCCAGACAGGTGACATTTTACCCTGAACCCCTCTTCAAAGAGGCTTCAACAAAGTTTGCAAGTCATTCCAGACCTCTAAGTCATTCACTCATTCAAGAAATGTTTACTAAGTTCCAGGTACTCTCCCACTTGCTGAGATTACAGCCATAACAGGCAAAATCCTTGCCCCTGCAGAGCTGATCTTTTGGTGGAAATTTAGAGTAAGCACTGTAACTAAGTAGAATACTACATATATAAGGAAGCAATAAGAGCTATGGGGTGTGAGGCAGAGAAACCTGCATCAGGGGAAGTGAAGTGGCAGGGGTCAGAGAAAGGCTGTCTGAGGTAACAGCCCATCAAGATAGGAAGGTGAGGGAACACTCCAAGCAGTAGAAGCAGCATATGCAAAGGCCCTGAGGCAGGAGCAGTCCTGGCAGCTAGAGTGGCTGCAGTGGAGTGGGACAGAAAGCAGCAGAGGATGAGGTCTGAGAGGGGATGGGCCAGATCAGAGGCCACTGTGAGCCCTCTGGGTTTTACCCTGAGGAAAATGGGGAGAAGCTACCTGATTCTAAGCAGAGCAGGGACAGGATCTGATGTGCATCTTAACAGGATCCCTCTGGCATCTGGGCTGAGACCAGGCTGCAGGGGTCAAGGGTGGAATAAGGACAATATCAGCAAGGTGAGCATTCAGATCCAGGAACTAGCTGACAGGAGGCCATGGGAAGCAGGCAGATTCAGATACATTTTGAAGGACCAGGCAACAGGATTTGTTGGCAGTTCTGATATGGGATGGGAAGGGAAAGGCGCCAAGGACGCTGCAGCTTCTGACCTCTGTGAGGACAGCGCTGCCTCCCTGCAATGGGAGGGCTGAGGGAGTCCAAGCTCCTCTGGGACATGGCAAGGCGGAGGCATCCCTGAGTCACCAGGTGGAGAGATTTGCTCCCTAAGTTTAGTCTGCAGCAGAAAGGCCTTCTGTCCCCCACCACCATGTTCCAAGTGGCAGCAACTCCAAAACCAACACAAAGACGCCAGTCCAGCAGCTCAGGACCCCCATCCCTTGCGAGTCTCAGCCAAACCAGCCAGCTGCAGCCTCCTCTGCAAGGCCTAACTCGCTCACACCCTGCACTGTTCCCTCTGAGGTCCCCAAGGCTCTTCATCCAAAAGCTGTTTACCTCACTGCCTCAGGCCCCATCCAGCCACCACTCTGGCCCTCAGAGTCAACATCCACGCAGGGAAGCTGGCGGCAGGGAGGCCAAACAGCAACAGTGCTCGCCAAGGATTCGCTCACTGTTCCTCGAATCACTACTGTTCACTATAGGGACGTCTTCCCACATGGGGAAACTGAGCCGCATAACTCACTTGAGCTGCAGGACCAGGATTTAACCCAAGGAATACGAGTGCACTATATTGCTGAGTTGTCTTCTCGACTTTTCCATATTTGTTGATTTGGCAGGAGACATATTAACTACATATTTTTAAAAAACTGACTTGCAAGGGGAGCCCCAGACCCATTTTTCTGACTATCATTCGAACATCAGCTACAAAAGCACCCCTCCTACCAGCTCCAGACCACTTCCCCCACCAAACCAAGAACCAGGAACTCAGCACCTGCTTTCCATTTAGATAACAAAGTACCTCTTTTCTCCTCCCAGCGCGCCTACCTGAGGGAAGGCAGCAAGTCACCTTCACCATGGGCCATCTCCCCCTCTTGGTTTTCCTGGATCTTTCCTGGGGCCCAGAGGCACACAGGCCCAGGAACAATGCTCTAGAGCAGTGGTGGCAAGCCTATGGCACGTGTATTGCAGTAGGCTGTTTGCTATCATTGAAAGCCCTAAAAGGTTCACCATCTCTGGGTCACACCTGGGCCAGCAACCTGGATTTCTAAATGCAGAGCCTTGACTGCAAAAGGAACCAATTACAAGTAACTAAGTGGAATCCACAGCCCAAACCCATCCCCATAAGCAACAGAAAAAGAGAGTCCAAGGAAAGGCACAAAGACCTGGAAACATAAAATTTCATCTTTGGAAAGAATGATGATAACCATTGTTCACCTCTGTGCCAGGCACAGGCTGAACTGCTCACTGATTCACAACTCCAGGAGGGTGGGACAGTGTAGCTCCTGTCCCCACTTCACAGATGAAGAAACTGAGGCACGGGGAGGTGAAACAACTGGCTCAAGGTCAAACAGTCATCGGACTGGCTGAGAGACCAGTCTCTCCTAGCCTGGAGCCTGCTGCCCTGCAAAACCGGGACACCACCAGTTTGCATTACTGGTGCTACATTTGCACGCACTACATTTGCATTCTTCTGCTATCTGGAGGCTCCTGTGCGCCAGCCGCCCACTCACAAATTCTGGTCCCAGGGCTCCTCCAGAAACTGGGGCATCCAGCAGGTCTAGGACTCCAGAGGGAGGAAGGGTAGAAGAATTCTGCAAGGCCACAACTGAGAGAGGTGCGGGGACCTGCCAGAGGTGAAGGGCAACCGCCCCCATCCCCAAGGCAACTCAGGCACCTGACAACTGCTGTAGCAAAAAGGCCTTGGAAAGAGATGGGAGGGCTGTTTCTTGGATGGGCTATTTAGCTAAATGAAGAGGAGAAGGGGTACCTCAAATGTACTCAACTACCACCCCCACCCAGCAGTAGTCAATAAAATACATCCTGATACAAAATCTAACTTATGGTCACCATGCTTCCCCTGTCTTACCTTAGGAGGAGAAAACAAACAAGGAGCCAGTCCAGAATTCATGAAAATACTAAACAGAGAGACTGGGGATTTAGCTAAAGTGGTAGAGTGCTTGCCTAGCAAGCCCAAGGCCCTGAGTTCAATCCCCAGCACCCTCCTCTCCCCTAAAAAAACTAAGCCAGATCCTCTGGTGGACCCTTGCAGAAATAATCCTGCTGATAGGTGTATCTAAAATGTACCAATACAATTATTTTTATTAAAAAAGATACAGAAAAAAAAAGAAACTTGCTGTCGGTACACATGGTACAGGGCTTAGGGGATCCACAGGTGCTCCTAAGTCCAGCCGCCAAAGGGCTCCAAACCCTCCCAGACCCCAAACCTAAAGCGTGTGCCATTTCAAGCCCTGGGGTGAATCTCCACCTTCACTGGCTTAAAGCAACAGAACCAAACTGTGATGGGTTGTTTCACCAAAATGACACGTCTAACAATAAAGTCAGCACTAGGGACCCTGAGAGTGACTTTTCAACACTCAGAAAAGGACTATAAAACAGGAAAGCAGGTGTTTCTGGATGCTAAA
This sequence comes from Hystrix cristata, assembly GCA_004026905.1. Lineage (NCBI taxonomy): Eukaryota > Metazoa > Chordata > Mammalia > Rodentia > Hystricidae > Hystrix > Hystrix cristata. The sequence continues at coordinate 184,769 of PVJO010001170.1, forward strand.
CACCAGCTCTTAAAAAACAAAAGTGTTTCACCTGTTTCCTAAACAAAAAGCCAAAACAACTGTGTACAGATTTGCCTATGATGTTTACCAACTATCAAGACCGCGTGACACAGAAGTCCCTCCTGGTACCAAGGGGCAAATCGCATTACAGTGACACTGGGGATTAAACCGCAGAGAGTGAACTGTGGAGGCCTGGCTGGCATGAGCACTCCACATTTCAGAACACCCAGGGCAAGGCCAGAGAGGGGCCTCGCCAGCTTGCCGGGGAAGGCACGGCCACAGGTACCAGGCTGTACCTAAGGCTCAGGTGGAACTTGCCGGACATCCTTGCTCCTCCGCCCACCCCCTCCACCCCGTTCCTCTGACACCCCCCCCCCGGAGCATTTAGGCAGAAAGGAAGGAAAAGATGATAAAAAATATGTAACCACAGAGAGCCAGAGAGATGTAAAACGACGGGGGCAAACCCCAATCCAATCAGCCTGTAGTCCCCTTCTACAGTCTGGGACCTCCTTAGCTCACCCTTTAATAATGGGGTGTCTTTGGTGAAAGGGAGGACCCAGCACTTAAAGAAGATGGGCGAACAAGAGGCAGAGAGGCAATTGTCTCCCAGACTCTTGTCTCCAAAGCCCCTTTCCTGGAAGGCTGGTGACTGGAGGAGAGAACCCCAAAGCAGAGAGGCCCCTTAACTCTCGCCAAAGCCCTAAGTCCGGCACAAGCCCTCCTTACCGCCACCCCCGCCACCCCGCCATGTCCTGCTCGCCTGGTCCCCAGACACCAAGGCTCTCTCATCGGCTACAACCGGGAGGGGAGGGGCGAGGAGGGCAGCGGAGCCCAGCGGCTGCCCGGCAGGGATCCGGGGGCTCCGGGGTGCTCCGGGGTGCCGGTGGCCGAGGGCCCGCGCTTCCCCGCTCCGCCGCCCCCGCCGGGCCGCGGCCTCCCCGCCCAAGCCCCGCGCGTCCCCGCGTCCCCGGCGCGTACCCAGAAGGGGTCGGAGCCCTCGGCGCTGCAGAAGCCGCGGAGCGCCATGCGGGCGGCGGCGACCAGGGCTCGGAGCGGGCAGACGGGCCGGCGCGGAGGGCGGCGGCGCGGCGGAGTCGAGCGGGGCCGCAACGCCGCCGGGTTGGCCCGCGTCACGGGGATGCGGAGCTCCGCCCCGCCCCGCCCTCTCGGCGCGGGTCACCTCGCGGTAGGCGGGGGCAGCGCGCGGCGCGGACCCTCCTTCAGCGCCCAGCCCCAAACCCCGAGGCCCCACGCCCGGAACACTGTGCTAACCCGGCAGACCCGCCCAGGACCCGGGGGTCCAGACCCTGCCACGGCCTGTCAGTCCCCAGACAAGGACAGCAGTCCTAACCTGGACAGACAGACGCCGTGGACGGAGCCTCTGAGAGCCTGGAGGGGGCCAGACCTCCCCAGCTGCGTCCTCATTCTGTCCTTGCTCTTACTACTTCCTCTCTGTGCCGGG